>JACXGJ010005137.1:0-40751 GCA_016801105.1 Esox niger
CGAGCCCCGCTCTCCCTATTATACCGTACCTGCTGTAGCCCCACGCTAGCTATTATACCTTACCGAGCCCCGGCACTACCTATTATACCTTACCGAGCCCCGCGCTTCCTATTATACCCTACCTGCTGTAGCCCCGCGCTCCCTATTATACCCTACCGAGCCCCGGCACTACCTATTATACCTTACCGAGCCCCGCGCTTCCTATTATACCCTACCTGCTGTAGCCCCGCGCTCCCTATTATACCCTACCGAGCCCCGGCACTACCTATTATACCTTACCGAGCCCCGCGCTTCCTATTATACCCTACCTGCTGTAGCCCCACGCTAGCTATTATACCCTACCGAGCCCCGGCACTACCTATTATACCTTACCGAGCCCCGCTCTCCCTATTATACCGTACCTGCTGTAGCCCCGCGCTAGCTATTATATCCTACCTACTGTAGCCCTGTGCTACCTATTATATCCCACCTACCCCGTGCTACATATCATACCCTACCTTGCCCCACAATATCTAATCCTGTGATACCTATTGTGCCCTACCTAGCCCTGTGATACCTATTGTGCCCTACCTCGCCCTGTGATACCTATTGTGCCCTACCTAGCCCTGTGATACCTATTGTGCCCTACCTAGCCTGACAAAGTTTTCACTTTTGGTATTCTAATTCCTAGAGGGCACCCTTCATTCGCACACGCACACATTTGCAGCTCTTTTATCAAATGGGGTGAAAATGTCCCTCACACAATGAACAGAGTGGAATGTTACTAGAAAAAATTGAGTGAGAAACCTGACCTGTACATAGGGCAAACAGTCTGAGCACTTATGAATATTGACGAATAACCAAAGGTATGTAAACAAATATTTGTTGTAAACTACAACAATATAGTCCCTTAATCTCAATAATATCATGAATGCCCTGGTAGGTTTAAATATCTATACCACACAGCATCATTGGTTGTCTCTGAGGTAGCTAGCTGAGGATAGCTAGACAGAAGTTTAAGGTGTAAGGTCATTTTGTCTGTGGTGTTTTTTGGGGTCGAGGTGTCATAGTAAAGTTACTTTCATATCATCCAGCACATGGTTAATGGATGCCAGGTCAGACCAGAGGACAACATATTTGTTGTAATGGTCAAGGAACCATTACCACACCTTCCGGGAGAACTACATGCTAACATGAGGATAGCTATGACTTGGTCAGGAATTGCAGATGGGCTGTAAGGGAGCAGACTGAAATGATCGTCTGTTGGAAATAGTCTTCAGTAACATTTGGTTGTGGTCAGGTCACTTGGGTTCATTAGGGTAGACCAAGATGCTGAACATCAAAGAGTTGTGGGAAGACACCCTACTGGCCTTACACAGAGACATCCAGGTGTGTTCGTGTGTGTCAAGCTACTCTCACTGGCATGTCTGCAGGTCCCTCTGATTTACGCTCCATACTGTGTGTTCTTCCTGGCCTGCAAACTTGGTTATGCTGGGTTTTCTCACATTAATAATTTAGGTCTCTTCATATGGGCCTGGTCTGTCTTGTGCATCTGTAGTCTTTTATTTTCTGAGCACTGAAGTGAAAATGTTATCAACTCCGGTAATAAAGCCCTCGATGTCAGAGTGGACTGGGGCTAGCTTCTGAGTGATTCTGTCGTTCCAGGGTTGTCCTTAGCAACAGAACAATGTCTCACTGCACGCAATGTAATTCTATTTTTATGTGAGGATAGGCCTGCAACAATAACTGCCCATACTTACATCCACTGGGGTTTGTAGGCCTCAAGATGTGTACATGCTGCAGGTGAAAAGCTAATGAGGGTCCTAATACAAAGTTCAGTAATATTTGTGTGGAAATAAATGTCTGGTTATATTCATCACAAGTATTTATCTGACCTTGTTTCAAATCTGAGGTATAACTATCCAAATCTTTGGCTATAAATATATTTCCTCAATGCTTACTTGTTGGGCCAACACTATTCTCCATGTATGTTAATTGCGTTACGGACCCCAATCCATCATTATGCTGTCAACTTTAGTCTGTATACAAATGTCCGCTCACTGAACACAAGTCCACACTACAACATGGCTTTAATAACAAAATATGTCTTTGACCTTTACCAACTCCAAAAACTCAAAATAATTGAATGTATGCTTTTTTAAGGGGAACCTACCTCAGCCTACTTGCCCCTGAAGAAGAATTGCCCTGTAATGATTATTTAGAGTATGCTGACACCTACAAATACCTTGGTAAATGGCTGGCATGCTCACTTTTATTCCATAGCACCCACCAGCTAATCCAGTATAGCGTTCTTGTTGGGCAAGGCATTTTTTCATGAGTTTACATGCTTGCCACTGAGGAAAATCATAATAAATGATCTGTCATTTACCACATCAGTCCCTCTTGGCCAAATCCCCTTTTCTCTTTTAGCTCACACCATAGAATCTGCTATTCCAATAGTAAGCAGTATGCTAGTGGATATCTCGCATTGGTCACCTCAAAAACCCACACTTCTTTTTGGCCATCTTTTTTTACAGTTAAAATTAATTGCAATACACTTTTATACATGACCATTTCATTAAACGCTGATATCAATGTACCACGTTTGGATATCGAAATGAATGCCTGGGCCTTCATGTCTGGTCCGGGTCTCTATTACAGGTATTGCATAGATTTAGGTGGCTCCAAAGAACAAATATTTTGGTCACTCATTAACTTGTCATTGTGGGGATTGCACAAGTAAAAAATGCTGGACCAAATAAACAGAACTGCTGCAGCAAACAAGCTACACTGTCAAATGACAGACCACAGAAGGAAGCAATATAAATGAAACTGGATGAAATATACTGGAAACTTCAATGGAACCCAGAATTGCTGTGTGGCTGCACAATTCAGAATTGTGTGGGTTATGTGTTGTTGTTATACTGCAGTTATAATGTGATTGTTAGAATATAGTTCTTTTTTATAGCTTTCATACAAGTTTGTCTACAACTGGTTATGAATTTTGAGGTGAGACATGTCTTAAAATAGGCAGCAGTAGCCAACCATGCATTACTTACTGTAGTCAATTATAATGTGTTGTTAACTGAGAAGATCTTGTATGCTGGCTTTTTCAGCTGTCTATTGTACGTATTTATTTTTCTTTGACCAATATGTGAATTCATGAAGATGGTCTCTGAGATGTCGACTTAGTAACTCTGTTTTTCCCCCCAATAACAAGTTAGTCTGATTACGTGTATCATGTGGGGGGTAGTGACAGATACATCTTTGCCACACCAGTAATGCATGTCAGTAAAAGTTATGAATACAAAAATCTGCCACCCCTTGGGAGCCAACACTGTACATCTGATCAAAAAATACGCTACAATCATGCCGCATGATTTTCAATGCACCAAAATCTAGCTGGATAATGTGCCTTGCACTAAAAACATTTGGGCATTTTGATGACTATGTTAATTCTCTTTTAATTTAATCATTTGTATTTATTGATATGGCTTTGTGTTTTCTTACATTCTGTTCCAATTGAAGGGGTTTGATAGGTGGTTTATGCTAACTGTAAAGGTCAGCTTTCTCATTCTCCTTTGGGTTTGTGAGGCCAGGATGAAAAGAAAGTGGGCTATCCTGTCATGCCTTACATCAACAAGCTTTGAGAGGGACACGTTTTTCCTCACAGTAAACATCAATAGAATGTTTGTGTGGAACAGAGAATTAATTAACTCAATTGAAATGTGTTCTAATCTGCCAAAGAGGCTTAGAATTCTGACCTGGAAATACTGGTCACAACCACTATTTCCTTTTTGTTTCCTGTTTTAACTCAAACTATATTCAACATGTAAATATCTGCTATTTTTACTTCACCCTTGACATAAATAGGTCTGTTTAACACATGTTCTTTATGTATTTAGAATTTTCATTTCATGAACTGAATTTCTGATATTAGCAGTTTAAGAGGACATACGATGCTTTTCTTGGGACACAAATAAATAAACAATCTTTTAATAATTCGCTAGCAGATCATATTTTTCATATTTCTATTTTGTATTTGAAAGATCAGATCCTAAACTCAACAGCCAACAACTCAAATTGAAGAGATAAGGCAACAGATATGACATCTGATATGACAATGTAACAAGGCAATGCGAATGCGACTGTTTGAATTCTACATTTGTTGTATTCTATTGATGTGATCTTAAATGGGATATCCTACAATTGCTCATTCAAACGGACTAGTGCAATTTCGCTTTAAGTTTTGGTCAACCAGCAAATAAAAACAATGTTTATGGGTATTTAAAAATTACAAAAATTCTGAGCAGTGTAGATGGCAGAATTCCCTGCACTGTTCAGTGATTGCTTTCTAAATGAAATAGAAATTGAGTGAACAGAGTATAATTCTAGCAATCAGGAAATGACTGCTTGCCCTGGTCTTTTATTAGAAAATAATTTCTAATAATTGTTGTGAAACACTGTCATTCCACAATTTCTGCAGATATATTATGGACATTTTCTTTGCATTACAATGCAACAATTCAACAGAATGCCCATAACACAATCCAATAATAATTTTTTAATAGTGTTTAGTAAGTGAATTCAGAAAGACCTGGACTTTCTATCGTCTACCATCAAAAATCATAGTAATGTGTACACAGAATTTACAGTAAAGATACACAATCCTCTGAAGTCAGTTCAGTGGTGTGATGTAAACTGGAATGTCCAACATTAGTGTGATTGAGACTATGGCACTAGATTGAGTCACATCTAGATTTCTGTAAATGTACATTTGTGTCATTTAGCTGGCACTCATACACAGTGACTAGAGTAGTTATTCTGGGTGAATGATGGTTAAGCATATAAAAATCAACTATATATATAACATCAGCAATAAAAAAAATGTGGTATGCTACATAGTCTGAATATTTAGAATATGTAAACTGTGTGGTCTGTTACAATTTGAAATGTTTTATGTTCTGTGAACCGTTATAGCCATTTGAGCATTGACAATTATTGTGTATTTATTTCATTTTAATGTGAAAATGACTTGTCTTCATTATTTGTCATTCTTTTCAAATAATGCTTTACTTTGTGAGAATTTAGTAAAACAAAGTATATTGTTCTTTGATAATAGTGCAAACAAAGCGGTATAACCTTTAATATGGAAAAAGGTTAACTTTAGTTTTGATAAATCTTTGTAAGATTTCACAAATCTCCTTTTGTTTGAGATCCCCTACAACATGTTCTTTATGATTTCTCTGTTTTCCCAAGGACAGTTACATTTAATTCTCAATGTTCTTGGACATGATTTCACACCATGCAATCTGGTATCATTTTAAGTATATTTTGTACAATTAAAAAATGCTATTGAATGACATTTAATACATCACATTAAAAATAGAACATTGCTTAATTAAGTAAGGATTTACTGTTTAATGTTAAAGCTCATTTGTATCAAGGAGACATCATTAGTCAAGAACATTCTGGTGTTTATATAATCATCCATTAAAAAAGCTGCATAACATTAAATATATAAACCATTATTGAGCTCATGCCTTTGAATTCATTCATCCTAAAAATAATTGAGAATGAATACATTTAACTGTTATAAACTCTCTTCTTTCAGTTTCTCCATTTCTCCCAAAGCCTAATCACAAAGACGTAGTACTTTAAATAAAACAATTCTCTCTGGATTTCCTCTGTTGATGAAGTATGTGGATACCTGCTTGTTGTTACGGTCAGGGCTCAAGCCAGTCAAGTTCTTCTACACAAATTTTGACAAACCATTTCTGTATGAACCTTACTTTTTCCACTGGGGCATTGTTATTCTATAGCAGGATTGGTCCTTCCCCAAATTGAATTATCTAGAATGTCACTGTATTTTTCAGCATGTAGATTTCCATTCACCGGAATTATGGGGCTTAGGTCATTCCAGGAAAATTCCTTCTCCACCAAACTTTATAGCTGGCACTGTTGATTTGAGCAGTTAGCATTTTCCCGGCATCCACCCAACCTAGATTCGTCCATTGGATTGTAAAATGGTGAAGCATGATTCATCACTCCAACGAACACACAGCACTCCAGCCGATAGTTGGAAACCAATTCCACGAGGCTCCTGATGAATGGTTCACTACTCGGTATTGAGTGTTGCAACTGAGGACAGGCACGTTTTACATGCTTCAACACTCAAGGGTCTCATTCTGTGAGGTTGTGTGGCCCACCATTTCATAGCCGAGCCGCTCCTAGAAGTTCTGAGTTGACAATACCAGGACTTACAGCGGCAATTTGACAGACTTTTTGGAAAGGCAGAATCCTATGACATGGCCTCGTTGAGCCAATGGGGTCTTCAGTACGGGCCATTCTACTGCCAATGTTTTGTCTATGTAGATTGCATGGCTATGTCCTATGTCCTTCACCTATCAGCAATGGGTCTGGCTGAAATAGCCAGATCCACTAATAGGGTGGGGTGTCCGCATACGTTTGGCCATGCAGTGTATCTGTGGGAAGGGGAGTAAAAAAGCTAATTTGGACAATAATGTAGATACATAACGAATTACAAGTTTAAAGTATGTTTTACCACCAAGCTTCTGGTTTTTATTTACCCTGTTTTCTACCTTTTCTGTTTATTATCTATGATTTGAGTTGGGATCCTCCAACCACAATGGTGTCTAGATAAGAGCCCATTTAAATATCCTGCTATTGTGTTGCAGTGGTGTACACAATTTTCTCTGAGGAACTGTTTTTGGGTAAAACTTATTTATAACATGATCAATGGACTTGGGAGATATAACAACATTACTGTGCTAACCTGTTATATACTGGGGAGGTTCAACTATTTTTGCATGTTTCTGCATGTTCTTTGCATAACTATCCAACATTTATCACCGCTGTTTTTGTGATTTGGTGAGTAGCTTCTCCCTATCTCCTGGCTCCCTGCACTATTTTTGCCATATTCAGCACACTGTGGTAATGAGCAGTTTGAGGGTAGATGGCTGTTGTTCTCATATTTTCAAGCAAGAGAAGGAACCAGGCGAGTCTAGTTCTGCCGGCCCACAATTAAAATAGTTGTACAGTAATGAAAACTCCAATCACTCCATGGTGGGTTTGTTCTTTAGAAAACAATGACAGTCGAATAGCCAACAACTATGCTATATAAACTACTGTGTAAATTAAAAGCATTATCTGAATCTCAAATCGTATAATACGTACTACAAATATTTACTTTGTGGATAATGGTGAGGTACATACCGTTTTGTATATAGTGAACAAGAATGCCAGTTTTGGGACTGATTGGGACAGACAAACTCGTCATATAATTGCATCTCAACATTACATTATATTACCTTTTTCCTTAATCCGTGAATGACATTGATACAATAAATATCAATATAGGTGATGATAACTGACGTTTTCGTGAAGTGAAAAGACAAGAGAAATATGGAAACCCCTTTTTTACTGCGTAAGGTGATCTATATTACCCCAAAAAGCATGCACGGATATGTACTTCAAAAATCCACGTCCAGCACAATATAACTGTAAACAGTTTTATTTTAGGCAAACTATAAAGTAGCTACTGAAGCTTTCAGCCTGCAAACTTTTAGTATTGTATTGTATGAGAAATAGTGAGTATATAGACTATACTGCCAAATAATTAATGTAATAATGTAATAATTCCTCTGAGAACTAGGTTGGTGAGTTTATTAATTTGGATGGGAAAGTTTTAGCCAAATAATAACAAAGCCAAACAATACTTTTTGTTGTTTAAAGTTGAGGTTCACCCACGACCGGCTCTGAAACCGCAGAGGGACCACTGGAACTCAAAATGGTGGATTAACTATGGACTTTACATTCAAAAGCTCTTCATGAGCCTGGCCAATTGGACGCATGTAACATTGGGGTTCTAGATTGTCATGCAGTTTTTGCAATCCTGCAGAATTTCATAACATTTGTAGTGATATTTTGATCAGGTTTGCAATTTTGGCTAAAACAACATGTACTGCGATAATATTGTACACTTTTCGCCCAAAAGTATGTGGACACCCGACCGTGGTCCGTCTTTATGGACCCCGCTTTGTGCACAGGGGGCACAGTCATTCTGGAACAGGAAAGGGGGTCTTCCCCAAACAGTTGTCAGCAATCCTGATGCAACCAATTATCTAAAATTTCTTTTTATCCTGTAGCAATAACATGACCCTTCACTGAAACTTAGGGGTCTAGCCCAAACCCTGAAACACAGCCCCAGACCAGTGTCCCTCCTCCACCAGACCTTACAGTAGCCACTATGCATTCCGGCAGGTGGCATTCTCCTGGCATCTGCCAACCCCAGAACCATCCACCCAGGTTTGTCCATCAGATTTCCAGATAGCAAAGTGTGATTCATCACACTGGAGAACATATTTCCATTGCTTCTGAGTCCAGTGGCGGCGTGCTTTACACCACTCCAGCCAATACTTGGCATTGTGCATGTTAATGAGGGGCTTTTATACAGCTGCTCAGCAATGGAAACCCATTTTGTGAAGCTCCCGACGCACAGTTGTTGTGCTGATGTTGTTTTCAAGGGCAGTTTCGAACTCTGATGAGTGATGCAACAGATGATAGGCGACTTTTATGCTCAACGCGCTACAGCAATCGGCTGCCTCGATCTGTGAGTTTGCGTGGGCTAGCACTTTGTGGCTGGGCTATAGTTGCTCCTAGACTATTCCCCTTTACAATTATAGCACTTAAAGTTGACCGGCACAGATCTAGTAGTGCAAAAATTTCGCAAACTGACTTGTGGCAACCTATGGCAGTGCCACATTTAAAGTCACTGACCCTTTCAGTATGTACTGCCAATTTTTGTTAATGAAGATTTCATGGCTATGTGCTGGATTTTTTGTCCCTGTGAACAATGGGTTTGGCTGAATACCTGAACTCGATTATTAGTAGGGGTGTCCACATATATTTGGCCATATAGTGATTTTATTCATTTAATGAGCAGAGTATATTCATTCTAATTTAACCCCAGTCACCGAACCTCAGTCCTTATTGGGTCGGCAAAATATAGTGGGTAACAGGATGATATTCATTTAAAAGGTTCCACATGGTTAACAGCAGAGATTGGTGTGTGTGTTTAGTCTGACCATCCTGTCTTCCATTAAAATGTTTCTGTTACATAATCTAGCCACCAGCTCATCACAGAGTTTAACACTGACTGGCAAACTGTCAGAGTGATTACCATGTGACACACAGGTGAGAGCTATCAGAGCAATCTGCTTCCCCTCACACATCCAGCTGTGTTACTGAAGACAGATGCTTCTCATGGTGAAGACATACGTAAATAAAAATGACTCATTCAGTGATGTCCTTCAGGATAAGTGGTCATGGTCAATTTTAAGTTCAATCTTGTGTTACCTTGTGTCATGCCAGTTTCACAACATATTTGATTAAGCTTTTTTACGTTTTGCCATATTTCTTGTAAAGTGCTAAATCTGTGTATTGTCCACAATATCGCCTAACAAGATGTAAGCTTTCTTGTTGTCTGACCGATCCCTTGTTCTCATTGGCTTCTTAGGTACGACCCGCCCCCCGCGTGACGGAGAGGTCCCTGGAGTAGATTACAACTTCCTGCCTGTGAAGGATTTCCTGGCGCTGGAACAGAGTGGAACCCTTCTGGAAATAGGAACATATGAAGGTAACAGCCATGCTAATTTGCTCAAGTGTCATGGTCTGAGGACATTATGGTCTCTCAGTTGGGAACCACCACAGAGGTAAACAGAAGCACCCATGTAATCACTTCTGGACAAAGTATTTACTTACTATCCACTGTTTACGATATGTGGGTGAATTGGTCTGCATATCTTTGAGGTGACCTTAGTAGGGACCTTTTGCAACTGTACGCATACACCCCTTCCTATAGAGTAGGATATCGTTTTCGTCACACTAGCGTCATATTTTGTGTGAAAGGGGTTGTGAAATGGTGAGTGAGGGGAAGGTTTCTATAATTTTTTTCAATCCAAAATCCAAAGACTCACAATAAAAAACAATGGATCATTAAACATGTCATAAACGAAGTGGCTGTTCTGTCTCCATACTGTAACTTGGTCAGTGGGCCTCAACAATAGGCCTGCTCCCCTCTCCCTTAGAAAACAGTGTCCTCACCTCCACCAATAGAATGGACCAGACCAGAAAGCCCCAGACAAACTTTCTGGTCGTGCCTTCTCAGCCCCCTCATCTGCATACAAATAGACTTCGCCCCCACCCCCCTCTTTCTCTTCCCCCTCTGCTTTTTTTCTCCTAAACATGCTAATATCCCCCTGTTGCCAAGGTAACTATTATGGAACACCCAAGCCGCAGAGCCAACCCCCTAGCGGGGAAGTGATTACCAGTGATGCTTTGCAAGACAGCCTCCCGGGCTCCCAGCACTCCACTCCCCGACGCAGCAAGTCCTACAATGAGATGCAAAATGCTGGAATAGTGCCTGTAGACCTGGAGGAGGACGAGGAACTCCCGGAGATGAGCAGTAGCTTTACAGGTAAGAGCGAGTTGAAAGACAGAATGGAGTGTCTGAGGAGGAATGAGAGAGAAGGAACAAGGTTTAAACTGCTGGGAAATGGGGCAGGGATACAGGACACAAGTGGTCCTTTGTGTGGTGAGTTGTTCAGTCTGCATCCGCCACTGTCTTTTTGAGATTGGAAAAAATAGTGCCATCTGGCTGTGATGTGGGTGGAAGCAGAATATGCAGCTTCCATGTCTGAAACAAGTATTGCCTTCTCTAAAGCGGTCTGTTTGATAATGGTCAGGAATTGGACAGGATTTTACCTGTGCTGTTTAACAGCATGTATGCTTATGTGTGTTCTTCAGTTTGTCTGCATTTTAGTTTATTTAGGCTGTTTTTGTTTTTGTTTACAGTATTCCATAATTATTTTTTAGATTGTTAGTTATGACTCTAAGAATGTTGCTCTTCTCTTATGGGTTGGAATATGCCCGCACTTTTAAACACATTTTCCATTCCCCTGGTCTAGCCTACTTCATTTTGTGATTTTGCATTTGATGACACGACTATTATTCTTCAGCATACGTGACATCATCTTGTTTGTGTTCTTGTGGTATTATTGACGATCTTGAGTGGATGTGTGGTTTCAGAGGTAACGGAGAGGAGTGGCAGCATAGCCATATGTCAGGGGTGTTAATGTGTGAAGAGGATCTAGTGACCTCATAGAGAACAGGACGGGGGGGAGGGGCACTAATCTAATCATCACTCTCCCTTCGTAAGGTCAGATCAGGGACCTTGCTCTGACACGGTACTGGGCAAGTGTTCGCCAAACCACTAGGCTACATATCCCGTGGGGTTTTGACTGATGACACCCCCAAACTAAAAGTGTGTTTTGTGTGTGTGTGTGTGTGTGTGTGTGTGTGTGTGTGCGTGCGTGTGTGTGCAGTCTGTATATGCGCGCGTTTGCGTTTTCCATGACCATGTTCTCTGCTTCCCCTTCTCTCTCGGTTCCCTGCTCCTCCACAGGAGACTCGAGTGAACCCGAAGAGCACCCTGCCGTGCGCCCCTACGCCCTACGTGACAGCGCCCCGTCCTACAGTGTGAACAGCGTCCAGTCGTCCACCACGGACAGCTCTCAGCAGATACACACACACCTCAGCCAGCCTCCCACAGAAGAGGACCCCCTTGGGCCTCTACCTGACAGCTGGGAGATGGCCTACACCGAGAACGGAGAGGTGTACTTCATAGAGTACGTACCCTGGGACCACCCGGGACTAAAGAGTCCACGCTAGGAAACAGAATGCAACTGTTGGAAAGGGGCCTGTGTTTACAACGTGGCTGTGGGTGAAGAAAGACTGCGTGGCAATGAGCTAGTGTGTGGATTAGTTCATGATAAAAGGTCACCGTTGCTTTGGTTGTGATGAGTGTGTGGTAACGTCTCAGTCAGGACTGTGAGTCTGACTCTGTGCTGTGTGTTTCCCTAAAGCCACAACACAAAGACTACGTCCTGGATCGACCCCCGGTGCCTGGACAAACCTCCAAAACCCCTGGAAGAATGTGAAGACGATGGTATGTCCGTCACAGGCTGTGTGTACTCCCTTTAAAAGGGTATAGGCGTTTTCTTGTTTCTCTCCTTGACTCTTTTGTTGATTGTCAGGAGGACGCTGTGCAGAACCAGATGCATGTCGGTTCCTGCTATTCCATGAGTGGCCTGCAGATGGCACACTTGAGCCATTGTTTGATTAGAGACAAGATGTTTACAACTAAAACAAGATAGCTCACAAACTGTTGTTGTTTCTAATAGAAGAGTAGTGAAGCTGAAACTGCAGATCCTAGGAAAGGAGGTGGAAAGTGCATGCTAGCAGGATCCTACAGTGCAATATTGGTGCATACAAGGAGGTTTTTATTAGAAAACAGGAGTGCAAGGACAGGTTCCTTGCTACTTCTAAACCATGACATATTAAAGTGTCTGGAGAACTTAGTCTGCTCTGTTTGTAACACAGTAAACTGTGTTGATTCATACCACGCTCTTCATTCTACCCCGCTCTTGTGTCTTGGTCATCCACCTTCACTGCAGTGCAGCTTCCCCTTAGCCAAATCAGAACTCTTCTGTAACCACAATAGCAAAACCAGCTTCCTCTTGAAGCTTGGACAACAGATTCTGTGCTCATTTTCTGAAATGCTCTCTTTTTAAAGAGTATCTGAAGTAACTCCACAGACTCCCACCTCCGCCTACTCTTGCATTTTGTTAGGTTCAAATTACTGCTGTAAAGCTGCTGTATCTTAAACTAATATATTATTCATATTTAGTGGCAGCTGTTTTCACCCACTCCAACCTCAGATGGCCTAGCATTTCGACGTACAGGTTGTCTGCCCAAATAAAGGAGAAACATTTCCTCAGTACGGCATTGGGGCACGCCTCTACAACTGCTTCAGGGCACAGTGGCATCGATTACAAATGTCTAGAACATTATTGCAGGGATGTGACACCATTCTTTCCATAGGCATACATTTGGTTTGTTTGTGATAATGAAAATGCTGCATCTCCCACTATTTGAGCTGGCAGGCTTTAGTGAGTATGAAATGGTGTCACGCGGTGGTGAAGTAGAAAGCACTTTAACGATACAGTAAGATCTTTACGTTTGAGGTTATGGAACAGACTGTGGCTAATATGAAACAGATACTGTTATGATGCATGTAGAGAGTTTAGTGTGGCCTTAGCAAAGCGTCATATCATGCAAACCATTTTGTCTACTGCAGTCATGATTCCAGGCATTCTGGAGCAAATGTTGCCACTCGTCCAATCAATCGCTAACCTCGGCTGCTCCTCTCCTCTCCTCTCCCCGTTCTGTGTTCTGCCACTACCCATGGCCCTCCCCTGTCTCCTGGTCTGCTTGCTTTCCCCTGGAGTAGAAGGAGTACACACGGAAGAGCTGGACAATGAGCAAGGTAAGCCCCGCCCCGATCCTGCTCTGTGTCCCCTGTGACGGCGTTCGCAATTGATTACAGCATCTCTGCATGGAGGGTGGGAAATGAAACCGAACACTTTATACCAGCCCAGCTGCGGTCTGTGCATGCCCGTGTCTGCAGAGTGGGTGGTCCATGAAGGGTTAACCCTTGTTCTCCGGCCGGCCGGCACGTAGTAATAAAGTGCTAACCGTGCATGAGAGGCACGTCGGCCTGATCATTCCTTGACGGACCTCTCATTCAGATGGACCTCTCACTCTCAAGCGACTTCATTTCTTCCACTCGGGCTCATATTAAAGCTGTGCTAGCAGAGAGCACTGTGCCCACCAACATCTTCTGGAGCTTTGGTCTCTGGAGCTAGTGGGAGGATTTAAACAGCCATGGCTCAGAAAGGATACCTACCACCCACTATTCTGCTTCAGTGGTGAAGTGAGGGGTGAAAGGTCATCAGTGTCTGAATTTGTGTGTTCCCATATGCGTGCCATCTCATTAAAACAATCCATTTCAACCTTGGAATTTCATGGTTGGTATTATATTCATTCTGCTTACATATTATCCCCATATAAACAGCATATTACACATCCAGCTTGAAATGGGAGGTAATGACAAAACAATTTGGTATTAGCATATGTCCCAGCATGCATTTCTAAGATAAGTGAGGAGGAGATTATCCTAGATCGGTGTTTGGCCACTAAGATGGTCTCCTTCATGTTCCAGCATCCAGAACAGGAGCAGTGTGATCACTTCCTTAGACAGGATGAACAGCGTCGATACGTATCCATTCTGAAATCCTATACATGTCGAAAAAGCTCATTACTCCCGTTGTGTGCAGGACAGCAGATAAATGGCCCTGGAATGTAGGCCCTCATTCAGCAGAAATCAAATCAGGAAGACACAATGAGATGCAAACAGTTTAATAGGAAAGCAGTCACTTGAATTCCCGTTTTGGCTGGCGCGTGGGTCGGGCCAGATGAGGAAAGTGAAGACGGGAAACTCTTTTTGCTACATGTCGGATTCATCCTAATGCAGCCACTCAGTTGTGGCAAGGACAACAGTGACATGACCCCTCTAGCACCCTGAATCTCTTCTAGGAAGACAGACTAAAAGAGATCCGGGCTGTAAGAAAACAAACTGTTATTAAGATTTACACCGATGTGCTACTCGCTCAACATTTAATGTTCCCTTGAGAACGTCCGAGAAAAGAAAGCTGAATGTTATGAACACGACGCCATTTAACCCTAATGGAGAAAAGTCAGTCACACATGGAACATCTGTTAGGAACCAATTACTTGGCTCCCTGACATTTCTCTATAGCCTTAGCCATTCGTACAGCAGCGAGCTGAATTGCTTTGTCTTAGCTTTTTGAATCACACTGCTCTGTAACACGTAGTGTTCCTTTGGTCTATGCTCTCCCCTACTGAGATCATTTCAATGTAGCAGCCTTCACAGCTGCTTCAAAGATGAGTAATTCATATCTAAATCTAATAACCTCTGGTTTACTGTAGGTATTTCGATATTTTGGCGTCACTGTCAAGCGACTAGCTGCAGTTTTGTCAGGCAATGTATGTCATTCACTCTAGGTGAAATGTGTGCATCTAAAAGAAAGGACTCTTTTCATCATTAATGAACCAGAACCCAGTAAGTAGGAGCAGGAGATATATTTAGTCCAATGTGACAAAAACATGGGTTGAACAATAAACAACATTGGCTACCATTTTATACACACCTGCATCAAGGACATCAGTCAGCGTGATGGTTTGGGCTTTGATCCTGATTGGTCATAGCCCCCTGTAGCGTCTTTATCTGATATGTTAAATGTCAGCCGTGTCCTGCCAGCAGACAGACTGCAGACTTCCTCTGTAGTTCTGTTCGATCCCCAGGGACTGACTGTGTGTTAGGAACAGGTCTTTACTGACCTTCTGTCTTATTGCTCAACACCTTCTCTAACAACCAAACTGTTCCTCATCTCCTTCTCTCTCCACCTCTGTTGCAGAGCTGCCACCAGGCTGGGAGAAGATAGACGATCCAGTCTATGGGGTTTACTACGTGGAGTAAGTCGTGACTAACGCCTGACCTCACGTCACTGTTTGTTCAGACTGCATTTAATCCTGAGCAGTCGCCCAGACCATTATAAAACAACATCAAATGCCTTGATAGCAGGCAGCGGTTATTTTGGTCTGGGCTGTTGTGAGGAATATAGGCCAGTTGTTGCTATCCTGATAATTTGGAAACATGGTTTCTCGTCTAGTGGGAGAGCCTTTGGGCGTGTGCATTAATGTTTAGATGTGGATCAAAGCAATACCTTAGAGGCAGATGCACAGGATAATTTTTTCTTCATGTTTATTGGATCATTGATCCGCGCGTTTCCATCCAGATTGTAGTGTCATTTCCTCACCATGTTAGCTCTTCTACCTCTGTGGCGTGTTTGTTGTCTGGTTGTGGCTGGTTGTGGTCTGGTGCGGTTGTGGTCTGGTGCGGTTGTGGTCTGGTGCGGTTGTGGTCAGGCATTGTTGTGCTCTGGTGTCCTGGTGTGGTTGTGTCCTGGTGTTCTGGTGTGGTTGTGTTCTGGTGTGGTTGTGTTCTGGAGCGGTTGTTGTTGGTTGTGGTCTGGTCTGATTTGGTTGTGGTCATGGTGTGGTTGTGGTCGGTTGGAGTTGTAGTCTGGTGTGGTCATGGTGGCATTGTCACCATCATAAGACAGTATTTTTCAGTGACTGTATGATGCGGCTGACATTTAGGCCTCATTGTCTATGTTTCCTGTTATCCACAATTGCCCTGTCCGTTTCAGACTTCACTTACCTGACTGACGAACTCAAAGAACCAGAACCCCTTTCAGTGATGTGTTCCCTCCTCCACCACCTATGAATCAATGTCTCTCTTTCTCTCTCTCTCTCTCCCTCTCCCTCTCTTTCTCTCTCTCTCTCTCTCTCTCACTCTCTCTCACTCTCTCTCACTCTCTCTCACTCTCTCCATCCCTTGCCTGATCTCTTTGGCTTTTTTCTATACTTTATTTCATTTTGCTTGGACTTGCTTTTATTTCCTGTCATAATCCACCTGGTTTGCTCTCTTTTCTTTTGCTGAAATAATCTGACCATTCTCTACCCATCTACCATCCTCATATTCCTAATATTCCTGCTATCCCTCTGTCTCTCCCTCTGTCTCTCCCTCTGTCTCTCCCTCTGTCTCTCCCTCTGTCTCTCCCTCTGTCTCTCCCTCTGTCTCTCCCTCTGTCTCTCCCTCCCTCTCTTCCTCCCTCTCTTCCTCCCTCTCTTCCTCCCTCTCTTCCTCCCTCTCTTCCTCCCTCTCTCAGTCACATAAACAGAAAGACCCAGTATGAGAACCCAATACTGGAGGCTAAGCGGCGGAAGCAGGTCGAGCAACAGCAGCCACCAGAAGGTGAGCGCTACATCCGAGGTTCGTTTCTAAGCCCAGCTGGGCGTCATTTCTTTCTTTCTCCATGTTTGTGATTGTGCCTGTCTGTCTGTGTCCTGCTGCGCGGCTCGGCTTGCTGCTTTTATCATTTGCTATCTAGAAACCATAAAGGCATAACTATGATTTATTGTAATGGTCTTGAAAGTAGGTCGTTTTTTTTTAAACTAATTTGAAAATGTTTTAACTGTCACTGATACTCTCTCCACGTGATTTGTGCTAATGCGAATGCTTGTGTATGTGTGCAGTTCTAGGTAAATTTTTAGGTTTGGAAATAATAAATGAACGAGCAACAGAACAATATTATTTTATTTTCAATCTTTCTCAAATGCCACTGCCATAACTCAATTCAAACACGTATTGGTTTTCACATTTGAATTTATGTTGGTGCTTTTTTTGGGGTGTCTTTGCCACAAATTTAGTTCTATGTGTTGTAAAAAGCCTGTGCTGCTTATATTAGCCAAGCAGCTGGCGTATGTGTATAATTCTTACTACATATTAGTTATACTAGTAGTTGGTTTGCATATGTAGCTAGCGTATATGTATCTGTCAAATTACAGGTCTGCCTAGAGAGAAAATTGTGGGGAGAGTGCATCATAGTGTTTCACATGCGTTTGTCCAGTAGTGCAAAATCATGTAAAAAATTGCGATTTGAATTATAAGGACAAGTAAGATTCTGTGGATGTGCATTTCACTACATTTTTTACAATGGTGACATGAATTTTTGTTCTCTGGATATTTAAAATAAATGCTAATGAAGAGCTGTTGGCATGCCAAATCCATCAGCTAGTTCAGCTGGACAGAACCAGAAGACCGAACTTTCCGAAAGGACTCAGAAAGCTGAACACTAATGCCCATCGGTAGTAAGCCTGTTTGAGTTGACAACAGGTTTGAAAGCAAGGTAGCTAAAGCTACCTGTCAACTTCCCAACATGAGTGAAAGCTAGAGTCCGGTGGATGTTACTGTACACCATAAATCTGGCAATTTGCCGCACATGTTATTTGCAATGCAAATGTGCATTGCCAAATGTAATGTGCACCACGAAGTACGCAAAATTGTAAACTGGGCCCAACCATAAATTACACTGTGATGCACTAAGGTACCGAAGCAAATTTATTTTGAGTGACTTTTTCTTTGGGTTAATACGTTTGTACAGCAATGTAAAGGTATCACCATATATTACAGTTGTTCATCTGTGGGTCATGGTCGCCCGGACAACAGGTCAGATGGTTGACGTCTGAGTGTCCCGGGTTGACTTCTCGAATGAAATGTTCTCCAGACTGCGTCTGCATGCAGGCCACGCCCATAGGGGCCTGTCCGTTGGTCCAACGTTCTGCAGGCTTCTGACTTGATTATCTGCCTGCTGCCTTTTCTCCTTTAATCTTCTTGTGTTTTTGCACTCAACACCTCTGAAGACAGTTTCCCATGCATTGATTGACTCTTGACTCTGACACTATTAATACATCTATAAGCCTCTAGTACATTCCACAGTTTCTTCGATCTATCGGAGATTGGATTACATGGTTATACTTTCATGGACAGCCAGTGTCGCTCAAAGTCCAGTGGTTTGTTTACCAGCCACTGTGACTAATCGTAAGAATGAGTGTAACTGTACAGACCCCAGAGACAGGAAGTGTGCCCTTTGCTGTTCCAGAATGGATAGAGGACGCCACCTTGGCTGGTGCCCCTCTGGCCAACTATACAGCCAACCACCAAGAGACCTACAGGGAGCCCCAGGCCGGACCGCCACTGCCTCCCCTCATCGGGCC
The DNA here is from genome assembly GCA_016801105.1 of Esox niger. Taxonomy (NCBI): domain Eukaryota; kingdom Metazoa; phylum Chordata; class Actinopteri; order Esociformes; family Esocidae; genus Esox; species Esox niger. The sequence continues at coordinate 18,604 of JACXGJ010005137.1, forward strand.
CAAACGTAAGTCAGTCAATATCCTCTTCACAAGGGAATTGCTATATTTGTCTATAAACATGAATGAGTTCCCGGTTTCCTCACCACATCCCACACACTCCTTTGTTTGTCTCTCTCTTTCTCTCTGTCCTCTGTCCCTATCTCTTGGTGAGCTCATATCTCAAGGCTACTTAGGACCTAAAGATTCCACCCGACAAATCTACTTTTCAAATGGTTCTCCTTGCCTATTGCTTTTGAGTAATTCTGCTTTAAATCTCTTACACCAATTCCTCCCTTGTACAAAAACAAAGACCTCAGTATAACTGCGTTGGCCAACGTCTTGTGTTGTGAATTATTTCAAGGCAAGCACAAAGACACTGTCTGTCTCACTAGGGTAATACATTTTTCATTGTATGCATAAACTGTACTGTTCTGGCATGTTAGTCTACTGTAGCATCTGTGGTTGGTTAGTCACTGAAATCCCTCACGGCCATCTTCAATGCTTTAATAGCTTCCTTTTCATTCTATCAGCTTCCTTCTACAGACAATATATCACTTCAGTCAACTCTTGAATATCTCCAACTCTCATATAAACAGGCCCGGCGCCAGGACACAGTAACTGAGGGGACAGAAAGTAATGGCGCGGGGGCTAATATTTTTGTGCTAATTTTCTATTGGGTATATAAAACCTATACTGGGAGAGGCGGCAGAAGATGCAACAGAGGGCGCCGTGCCTGCATATAAACGTGCCCAATCTCTGTTGTCCACCCGACAGTAGGGCTTCTTGAGACTCCAGACTCAGGCTGTTTTTATTTCATAACACTAGTGTGATGTCCATTTGTTCAAGCTGTATGAGTTTGCCAATCTCATGTGTAGACTGGACCAGTGTAGAAGGATAGATTTGACCTATGTACAATGGTGTTCAATGCAGGTTAGCATTCAATTAGACTTTTTATGGCTTAGATTTAATTAATGTTAATGAATTGTAATTTGTAAACCTGTGGCCAAATAATTGACCGTCAGTTTTATTGTGATATAGAATCCAATAATCTACTATTGCCTTATTTTCTCAAGCCTGTCAAAACAAAAAGCTTCCATATTGAACTGTGGGTGACGTCAGTCAGCACTACTTTGAGATAACACCAGCTTTTTACTTGACTCAGTGTCTAAAGTAATGTAGAACTGCCATTGCTCATCTAGGACACAGTAACAGCCACCACAGAATCCCCATATCCAAAGCAGTAACTGCCACCGCAGAATCCCCATATCCAAAGCAATAACAGCCACCACAGAATCCCCGTATCCAAAGCAATAACAGCCACCACAGAATCCCCATATCCAAAGCAATAACAGCCACCACAGAATCCCCGTATCCAAAGCAGTAACAGCCACCACAGACCACCTGTATCCAAAGCAGAAACAGCCACCACAGAATCCCCATATCCAATGTAGTAACAGCCACCACAGAATCCCCATATCCAAAGCAGTTACAGCCACCACAGACTACCCGTATCCAAAGCAGTAACAGCAACCACAGACCACCTGTATCCAATGCAGTAACAGCCACCACAGACCACTCGTATCCAAAGCAGTAACAGCCACCGCACAGAACCCCAGTATCCAAGCGGTGACGGTCTTCACAGACTACCCATATGCGCTACAGGTAACAGCCTCCACAACCTACCCTTATCGGAGAATATAGCTCTCCAAAGAGAACAGCAGCATCCAAAGGTTCAGAATAGAACCTGTTCTGGGGGATTCGCCCATAGGATTACCCCCATTCTTAGGCCCACCCAGACTGGGTCCACTTGGTTCTCGGAATCCCTCTTAACCTAATTTGTCTCTTAATCATAATCAGTCCCTTTATGAATAATGAAGCTCATCACACTGACATATCTCTCAGAGGACACACATGAATGGAGGGACTGATTGTGATTATTGCTAGCTAGCACACCACACAAGATCAACCACGTGAACGGTCAGTTAGGCTTACCCATGTCTGCATGCCTGTGTTTGTGCCTGTTCCTCAGGAGGGAAGCCCTTCTTCACAAGAAACCCAGCAGAACTAAAAGGAACCTTTATCAACACCAAACTGAAGAAGAGCCACCGGGGATTTGGCTTCACCGTTGTGGGAGGAGACGAGCCTGATGAGTTCCTGCAGATCAAGAGCCTGATTCTCGATGGACCCGCCGCCCTGGACGGCAAGATGGAAACAGGTGGGCCTCCACTCCATCTTTTCTGGTCGTTTTCAGGACGTTGTAACTGACTTAAAGAGAGTGCCGGATTTTCATTCAACCCCTCACTACCCACCATTATCATTGGTGCTTGGCTAGTTGACTGACTTCTTCAGAATCCACGTGGGAAACCACAATGACTGGCGTTGGTGCCCCAGTGCACCGTCGTGATGTAGCGACGTACAGTGTCTTAAGCTAGTTCCTTGAGCTAGTTATCTGACATTTTTTTCTCCATTCGTCTTCCCCCAGGTGACGTGATTGTGAGTGTCAATGACGTGTGTGTGCTGGGTTACACCCACGCCCAGGTTGTTAGGATCTTCCAGACCATCCATATCGGCTCCATGGTCAACCTGGAGCTGTGCCGTGGCTACCCCTTGCCGTTTGACCCGGACGACCCCAACACCAGCCTGGTGACCTCCGTGGCAATCGTGGACAAGGAGCCCATTATAGTCAACGGCCAGGAGAGCTACGACTCCCCGTCCAGTCACGGCAGCCAGACCGGCGGGCCGGTTAACGGGATCAGGGAGTCTCAACCCCACAGCCCCTCCTCCGCCGAGCTGGGGTCCAACGGTTTGCACGGTTACCCAAGCGACTCTGTGACGTTGGCGTCATCCATAGCAACGCAGCCGGAGCTGATCACGGTGCACATGGAGAAGGGAGATAAAGGCTTCGGATTCACCATCGCTGACAACCCAGCGGGCGGAGGACAGAGGGTCAAGCAGATAGTGGACTACCCGCGCTGCAGGGGCCTGAAGGAGGGGGACATTATCGTGGAGGTGAACAAGAGGAACGTCCAGAGCCTGAGTCACAACCAGGTGGTGGACCTGCTCAGCAAGTGCCCCAAAGGAAGTGAGGTCACCATGCTGGTGCAAAGAGGTGGAGGTAAGTTGCGGACACAACAGGCTACGTTTTAGTTTTAGTTGGCCAGCTTGCCTTTTCTCTGTAGATTTGTGAAAGTTTCTAACATTTCAAAAGTCCAGAAGTTTTAAGTTTGTTATTCCAGCAACATGTTTCAGAACACTTTTGGAAGTGTGAGTGGGCGATGAGAATTCAAGATGGGATTGTAGTTCATGTGGAAAATAAAAAGGTAAAAAATACTGCTGGGTTACAGGGTTAAAGCTTTAATGTGTTGGTGACCAAATGGAGAGATAATTATTGAAAGAACGTTACAGATTGTTTGAGAGAAAGAGAGGGGTAACTAAAATAAAGGGGGGAAATATTAGAGATTGTGACTAAGTAATGGAGTTCTCATGAATATGGAGCAGCTCTTGTGGAGCTTGTGGCGTTGCTCTCTCTTTCCGACTCCATACTGACTAGCCTAGCTTCTGTCTTTCAAGCACTTTATTTATAGGCATTTCACACAAACACTCAGAGATAAGACGAGAAAAATACCCAATTTCTTCCATCATTCGTTTTTTTCCGAACCTGCGTATGTGCGTGTAGAGGCATGCATGTCGATGTGAATGTCTACAACAATCGTGTACTTATGAGTGTGTCTGTTAACTGTTCTTTTGAAAACTCAAGGCCAGGCTGTTGACACGGTGTATGATTGGAAAAATGGTAACAAAAGAGCTGAAGAGAAGATGTGGAGTATGAGGTGTGATGATTGAATGTTAGTGTCTCCAATAGCCAAGCCTACCCACTAGCCTTATCCCTCCTCCACAATGAGCCCTGACGTACCTCAAGAGACATGTCATCGTTGGGTTTTTACTGAGACTGCGTGGTCAAAATCTATGAAACTGAAGGACCTAAACATCAGTCCTGTAAAGCTTAGTCATGAGAAACAAAGGCCAGACACTCTGCTCCCACATCCTGTCTGGGGGGGGGGGCTGTGTACAAGGCTATTTAAACCAGGAGCCATAATGCTCCACTTTTTATGGATTGTTAATAAAGTAAAATGTGGTTTTAGTCGAGCCTTACTGGATGAAGTGAGAGGGGCGGATGAGATGGCAAGAGAGGTTAATTCTTCAGACCGGGATAACATCTTATCTCATTGTACCGCTGCTCTTTAGTGCAGAGCGAAGACATGGGTCTGTACAGTGTCATTTCATATTGACCAGTGTATAGTGGTCTTGCTTCTCCGGTCAGACCGCTGTGTCTGAGCTGAGCTCTTTGTGTGTGTGTGTGTGTCTGTGCTGAGCTCTTTAGGGGTATATGGGTGTGTGTGTCTGAGTGCCCCCCCTCCAGTGTTGGCAATACACCAAGCCAATTACAGCCCTATGCCAGGGAGCCAGAGGAAACTTCTAATTGGCAGAGAGCTGCCCCCTCACCCTTCTCCCTTCCCATCCCCCTGTGTAGAGTGTACAGATCCCCGCCCACGCGTATACTGTCCAATCCCAGGGGATCTTATTGCATAGACTGTGCTCATTTAGTTCTGTGTGCTTACCGTCCCATCCTACTCCCTCTCTGGGAGTGAATTACTTGACACTGCTGGTGAGCTCATTGGCTCCACTGCACAACACTGCATTCACACTGGAATCTTCCTGCCCTCAGCTTCCCCCCGAGGATGGAGGACACTGCATTAGCCTCCAATTTAAACCAGGTCTATTTGATACACAAAAGGCCCCGGCTATGTGTGTCTCCGTCTGTTGTTGTTCTGCATCTTCTTGTCGGGACATGATTTGTAGTATCCATCAAAGCAGCCATTATGGTGTCCATCCCTCTATTTGTCTAATTATGCCGCCTAATGTGCTCGTTTTCTCCGCCTTCCTTCTGAGACTCCGATTCGCTGACATAATTCATTCCAGCCCCGAAAGCCCCACACTTCCCACTTATTTCCTTGAAGCTTTCCTGTGAATGGGTGTTCATGTCAGTGTTAATGTTAGCCAGTGGCGTACAGGGATGGGAGATGAGGTGCAGCGGGTTTATGTGTTAATCAGCAGGCACGGCAGAGCCTGTCAGGAGAATACCTGAGTGTTATGCTGGCTCTCTGAAGCCCCCTTTATTTTTCACCCAGATCAGTGGTACTTTGACCAATTTACTTCTGTCAGAATGCCCGTGGGGTACCTCTACCCATGGGCATGATTAGTTGCAATGCCACCCAGCCGCAAATCTATTAACAGAAGTCCAGATTTTTATTTGAAGTTTTTCTCGTCACCGTTAGGTGATTTGTATTTTTGTTTCACAATTTGAAACAAGAAGAAACATACAATTTGTCATCTTTCTCCTAAAGCAGTACTGGAGGAAGTCACCTCGCTCAGGACCAAACACGTCCCTGCAAACCCAGATCGCGTATGTTGAGTTTTGGCCTGGTTAGCATGCGCTTGGCTGGGCATGGTGGACAACGCAGAAGTCAATCGACTGTTAGTGCTGTGGCTTATCTTTTCAACACACCACAGAGGAGAGATGAAAGATAACAATTAAAGGCCCACGCCGAAACAACCCACTTCTGTCTTATGCATCAGAGCTGACAGAGTCATTGAGGATGTACAGGACACATGCTGACATTGACAGTGGTGATTAAGTGGGGACAAAGCAAACGTGGAACCGTCTGATAGGAACCCATCCAGCCAATACCCTGTTAGCCTCTGCTGGTGGGCTGAAACAAATCGACCAATGTCGTCTGCAGATGCTGTTTTTATTTTGTCTATGTTTTAGGGATGTTTTGTTTATCCCAATTCGAGAATTCTGAGGTGAATCATTCTAGGCAGTATTACTCTTATCTCTGTGGAGTCTCCCCAGGTCTGGCTGGAGACTGATGTCTGTGTCAGACAGTACCGGGTGTTTGGCGGTTGTTTGTCCCGCGTCGGGGTCTCCAACACCCCCCACCCCGCTGTAGATGTGCTTCTGAAGGCAGAGCAGAGTGCAGAGCTTCCTGCTGTCACGGCGACCCAAACCACAACCACCCCGGATTAACAGTGACTCACGCAAACTAAAGCAAGTCATTTGCTGCTCGTTTATTATTAGGGCTAGATGCATCGCCTGTTCATTCGTCGTTCACTGAAATACGCTGACTTTACATTCGGCGCCAATAGCTAATGGCTTTGCAGAGCAGTTCTTCAGGAATGCAAACATGGGGGAATAGCCGCTCGACGCCTACAGATTCTGCCTTTGTGTCTGTGGGCGTCTTTTGTGCATGAACCACAGTTAACGGCCTAACGGGGACATGGTGATCTCCTTCACCTCGGCTCACTGCTCATCCCCCTCTCCTTGTATCTCCTTAAGGCGACTGGATAATCTCATGCCATCTCACCTTTCTTTGATTCCATGTCAATAAATACTGTGTAGACCTCTGGTGTGGATCTCTATGGGTGTTGGGCGTGTCTACTTTTCTTGTCTGTTTGTGTGTGAAAGGCGGTGGGTCAACCTTCAATCTCTCATCCCCAATTCTCTCTACATGCCGGGAGGGACAGGAGGAGCTGCTCCCACCCGTCAATTCTACTCAATATTATTAGCTACAGTGTGGTCAGTCCAGCGTAGTATGCGGTGCTATTGTGCTATTTAAAGACAAGGTTGCCAACATCCGGACCTTTTGCCGGTCCTACTTGCCATGTCACATGACAGAAGGTCTCCTCTGTCACATTTCTGTCCAACACGTTCAAGCCCATGGGTGGAAGATCCGTGTCCGTGACGGCCTGAGTGAACATAGTAAACCTGCCCTTTACTGGACTTAATGCAGCACCCTGGGCTGGCACGCAAAGGCAACTGTTGCCGAAAAGACCGTCTGTCAGTCCCCTGTGCGCCTGTTGCTGTCGCTGCGGTGACAGATGGGCCGGGCTGTCAGAAGCCATCCGTCCCAGCCGGCTTGGCAACGGGGGGCAGGGACGTGGGCCTCGCCGGCCGCCATAATCTCCTCAGTAATGGCCTCCGTTTAGCTGCCACTGCGACCGACGCCCTCTGACTGACCTGCAGTCTCTCTCTCACCGGGGGAAGCAGCAATGACCTGTTACCGCAACCTTAATGAGGTTAAATAATGTCGTTTGAATCGAAGGTGGGCTGTGTTCAACTTAAAAACTGAGTGATGTGATGATCTTGGTCGTTGGTGTGCATTAATTGTTAGTGTCACCATGCATGTCTCTTTGAATATAATTTTTATCAAAATTGTATGTCTCATCAATCATTTTGTTTTTTTATTAATATAACTCATAAATATATTCGTTATGATTCATTTTCTTGAGCCAGCTTGGGCCTTCAATGCTCAAGACTGATTCAGGTTGTTTCAGCACAGACCTGATTGGCTGATTGAACGGTCCAGAGCCCACCCCCTTACCCTAAAAGGTTGTAAAAAAAAAAAAAACATTTCATCACATCTTTGAGTGCACTGGGGCATTGGAAGAAGGGAGCCTGAAGCCGGGGCTCTGTTTTCTCTCTCCTGCTCTGTCCGTGAAAGCCAGCCATGCATGTCCCCCTGTGTGTAATTAAGAGAAGGATGGTAAGCATTGATAAGAACACTGACTAATCCAGAGATCTGCAAATGGCCAGTAACACCAACCTGTGCCAAAAACATACACAGAAATGAACCAAACTACTAGTTTAGGACCTGCATCCAGGGCTAGCTGACAGCTGTCTGTGAATATGACCAATATTCCCAGGCCGATGTCTGTCGAAGCTCACAGGTCCCCCTCCCAATCCTCTGCCGTTTTTCCACTTCAGGAGAGGAGGGGCTGGGAGAGGATGAGAAGGTTGGGATGAGGAGGTGAAGACGGGAGCGCTTGCCCCGCTGCAGGGTGTATGAAGGTTTAATGGCCCACCAGATAAACCAGCGCTGCTTCGAGATGCAGACTGACGGACAGAGGAAGATTCCAGCACAAAGGGTCATCCACGAGAAGAGAATGCCGAGGCCAGGCCGGGGTTACCTGGGGTTCAGGGAAATTGAAATAGGGCGTGGCTACGGTACGCTGGGAGAATCACAACACTGAAACAGTGGGAGGGAGAAGGCGGGGCGATGCAGGGAGATGCAGGGAGAGGGAAAAAGCCATGGGGATTAGAGGGGAGAGACTGGTCGAGATGAGTAGTGATGAAAGAGAACAGAACATGCTGTGGATCTCTTCAGAGGATTGACACACCATACTGGCCCCTGGACCCCCAGCCCTGTCGGCATGTACTGCCGCTCTAACACGCTGGAACACACGTATGTTTAACGCGCGCGCGCGTGCGTGCGTGTGCCATGGCGTCACACTGCTGTTTTCCATCCTTTGCGAAGGGACCGCGGGGACAAGGCCCTTCGAGGTTTCAGGCTGTTTCCATCTCACTCTCTGTTTGTGTTCATCACTCTAATGATGTTCCTGCCAGTCACTGTTATTAATGTGTGAACGTATCATTTATGCAGGCCCTGCCTGTCAAAGCCTGCCTCTGATTTTAGAGGGATGGAAAAGGCTGGGTGTGGGTGCTGGTGGGTGGGTGGGTGGTTGGGTGGGGGATGGAGGGAGGAAAGGGAAGGGGAGGGATCGCGAGCGGGAAAAGCGAGAGTGAGCGCTCAAGAGAAAGAGGGAGCGAGAGGGATGCGAGGGGGAGGGTGAAAAGGAGGAGTGGAAGAAAAAAAGCGAGAAGAGGAGAGAGAGCTGGGAGAAGCGTGTTGTGACTGCCTCTAGATGCTGGAGCCTCCGACAGCTGCGCGCCGTGCTGAACGGATGCAGGAAGATGGTCTCAGTAAGAGGAGAACTGACGGTTGCCTATAATTTAATGTTCAGTATCTTGGACTCCTTCTCCATGGGTATGGTAGCTCAGTTAGCTCAGAGTTCTCTCTCTGTCTTTCTCTCCCTCTCTCTTTCTCTTCATCTTTCTTACACACGAACACACACACACACACCCTCTTTCTTTCTGACAGTGGGTGAGGCAGGATCTAGCGAGAGAAACGCCTGGTTAGCCCTCGGGGTTGGCCCCTGTTCCGCTGCAGCAGTCAGCCTCCGTGCTAATGCAGATAGATCACGCTGCCCCCTTTAACGTGGATGAGAGGGAGCAAGGGAACGAGGCAGAAAAAGAGAGGGAGACGGGAATCTGGCTAGCGCCGCTCCACCACTGGAGTGCCTGTTCGGAGCCCACCTGTCTTCCAGCGCCGCTCCACCGCTGGACTCCCCGTTTAGAGTCCCGTCGTCTTCACAGCGCTCTGTCTGCTCCTTTCTATACCTGTGGGGAAGGTCAACTGTTTGTGCGTGTCGTTAACCGTTTCTATCTGTCTTTTTTTCCCCCCCCTCTCTCTGGATATTGCTTCCCAGGGGTGGCACCTGCGAAGAAGAGCCCAAAGCTGGTGAGTAATAATTTATGACCTCTCCCCAAGCGCGGTTCGTTCCATCCTCCACCATCCGTCCAGCCCTCCACCCACCCGTGCGCTGATGGTTGTTGGTGGAAGTGTGGAACGTCCCAGAGCGGTGAGGGATTCGGTATGTCAGGACACCTGCTGTGTTTTGTCCTGATGAGAGCTTTGATGCCGCTCACAGAATTATTGTGTTATGTGGAAGTGTTTTTGCTGGCTGATGAGGTTGGCACATTGGTAAGAGGTGCAAGTTCCCTTCTGGGTTTGTTGACTATCTACTCCAGTGGTTTTCAATTGGCTTCGGACCGGGACCCAAAACTAACTAGGTCGTATCAGTCGTCACCCGATATTTGTCATATCTGGAAGATAATTGTTTATGTTATCGTGGCTTCCGTACCAGAGGAAGGTAGAACATTCCCATCGGATTCTTCATGGAACAGTGTTGGCAAGCTCACTTGTTTGAGACAACACAATCTGCAAAATAGGTGAATAACTCTGTTTTGGAAATACTGTAATTCAATAGTTTTCAGATAATAAATTATTCAGAAACATATGTTAATTATAATTTCTACGCACACTCTACCTGTTTTTAGTTAAAATTCCTTTCCGCATTCCAGGGAAATAGACCAGTGAATTAGGAATTCGGCCAACCTTGGAACACAGAGGGTCTTATAGAGCAGGGACATTCTTGGTGACATTTTAGACCATGTGGTTCATATTCATGACCCAAATTGATACAAATTACAGAAAAAATAGTTGAATTATTCTGAAAACTAGGCTTTTGGCTCTATCCTTTCCCTCTCCTACTGTCTCTCGTGCGTTCTGTCCCTGTCTGTCTCTTTGTTGTCAGTGTGATGCTGTGTTCTCTCTAGATGTTTTCTTCACTCTCTCAATGTTATGTGCTCTGGCTCTCATGCATTAGCAATAAGCATCGCTCTTAATGTATTCAGCTCTGTATTCAACAAAAAGAATAGACTATTTACTTGTGACAACCAAGCTCTGTGTTCTTTATTTCTGTACCTGAAACTACAGTGCATTTTCCACTTTTCCCAAAAGAAATGACATTAACAAATCTGCCTGGTTTTGCTTTGGCTATTGTTAGTCAGTTTCTTGTTGACATCACTGGCCTTGATTAAACTACGTGTTTTGACTTGCTAGCATCATATGTAGTTACTGATTTTACTTCGTCTATACCTTTATCCCACTCCTTCTTTCCCTCTCCTTCCTACTCTATATTTTCATGTCATTTCTTGCCTCCTCTGTCATCCTTCCTCGCTCCTTTTCCATTGGTCTCATGCAGCAGTTAGTGAGGAAGGACAGTCAGAACAGTTCGGTCCACAGCGTGTCCAGCCACCGGAGTACCCACACAACGGACTCCCCCCTGCACCAGTCCCTCGCCCCCCCTTTCAACGAGAGTGCTGCCCCGCCGCCCCCCTCCCAGCCCCTGCCAGGCCTGCCCCTCCAGCAGGACCCGCTGGCAGACGGGACCATCCAAAGGAAACCAGACCCCTTCAAGATCTGGGCCCAGTCGAGGAGCATGTATGAAAGTAGGCGTAAGTATTTATATTTTGGGCGAGGATGCATGGGTGTTGGTTTGGGCGGCTGTCTGTCCTGACAGGTTGGTGCTGCAGGAGACCAGGGATAACATGCATGAGTGGAGTTAACTAAACCCCTAAACTCAACATGCACACCCCAAAAACAGATTCTCTATTAAGATCCTTTGGTGTTTTGACCGGTAGAAGGTGTTAACATGTTGAGATAGGGGTGGGGACTGTTTTGAACTTCGACAATCGGGTTGAAACATTTTCAGCTTTTAACCACTGTCAGTACTAATCACTCTCCTGATCTCCTGCACATTGCCTATATGTGTTATAATCAGGAAGTATTCTGGATCAGGGTGTGGTCACTACTGCACTGCTCCTACAAGGCTGTTTATGATTGCTGGTGGTGGTGGATGACAGTGGCTTTCATGCTTCCCGGTAGTCTGGTGAGCATGACTGGTGCTAGCCTCCCCAATTAACAGGAATATCTGTCAAGCTCGGTCGGGCGCCCACAGAAGAGCAAAGGCTTTCAGGGTCCGTAGGGGTCAGTGCCTAATCATTTCCCTGTTGCTCTTTGCTTTCATCGAGGTCTTTTATTATTCAGAGGCCTTACGGAAAGAGGGGCTTGGTATGATGCTGCCCGAGGACTGCTTAGTACAGGAGAATGCCAAAGGAACAATGTCGAGGAGTAGAGCTTGTGCAGTCAACTCGGCTTCATTCAGCACTGTGACGTACATGTCCTGAGGAAATAGGGCTTGGCTGGTCTTCAGTCTGACTGGGCCTGTTTGTTAGTTACTGCTGGAGAGGGGAATGGAGAGAGAGACATGGGGGAGAGAGATGTATAGACAGGGAGAGCTAAACGCGGGAAAGGGTAGCGAGTGGGCAGGTATCTCCGTGCAGGGATATCTGGGCGTCGTTAACGTTGTGATGAAGCGTTTGCCTGATTGATTCTGAGGTCTGAACCTGGGAAAGCGGTGGCTGTAAATGCACCATTTGGCGACCACTGCGTGAGCCCTTCCCAAACCTGAGCAGATTAGACACACTGGGAAGACTGCCTGTGGTGGATGTTCTCTGGGCGGCCCTTCGGATGGTTCACTCCCTGCACATCTCTTTCTGATCTGACGTTAATCTGTTCACCGGGGTCAGACTGAGCGTGGCACTGGGCATGTTAACTAATCTTTGTTTACTGTGGATCTTTTCCTAGTCAGTTGTTTAGAAGTTAAGCTGCTGTATTGATCCCATAAGCTGCCCAGGGCCTCGCTGGGGCCCTTGAGTCTTCCGGTTCTCATCACCTACCAGCCCTGGTTGATCAGAAATAAGGACTTTCTCTTCGGAGACATCTGAAAGGATACCATTCACATTGATAGAGTAGGCACATGGGGATTTTCATAGACCCCCTTGCATCTAAAGGCGCTTTTCAAAGGTTAGAATAACAAGGTCCAATCACGCACCTCAGGCCAGATTTCCAAAGGACCACAGGTGTGCTGTCATGCTTATTAAGACAGTGCTGTTATCAGCTCCTTCCCTACAGCTGCTCCGGTCTGAGGAGCAGACCGAGGGGATACGCTATGCGGGTTTGAATGGAACGTTTCAGGATGTTGTTTTCCCTGCTGATGATTGCCTGTCCGGTTGCAGTACCTGATTCCCAAGAGCAGGACATCTTCCTGTGGAGGAAGGACACTGGGTACGGGTTCCGGATCCTGGGAGGGAATGAGGCTGGAGAACCGGTGAGTTGTTGAATGTCATCACACGGCACCGTTTTCACCCGTACACCCGAGAGCAAATTCGGTACAACGCGCCTTTTAACTGAGTCCAAACATTTATGGTTATTCATCGTGGCTCGCACGCAAAACTATAAGACTTTGAGTTACAATATGCGTGAGACTATTGTTACATATTTAGCATTGTTTAGTGTCATGTTTTTACAGTCCATGTGATGTTGGTAAACACCTCTTGGAGCCAGCTCAATGGATTGCCGCAGCAGTTTGTGCGTGTTGGAGGTCTCCTCCATTCTGTAGCTCCACTTGTCCTTTTATCTCTTTGCTGGGGCCTCAATCAGAGAGAATATCTCTCCAAACATGGCATTTTTTTAGCTTTTAAAGAGGCCAAGTTGTTTGTTCTTGTGAGCTGGCCCGTACAGCGTTTGAAGAAGGGAGATAATGGCACACAAGAGATTTGGACTGTGATGTGAAGCCGAGTGGAGAAAACGAAGGAATACGTTCTAGCCAGATGTATAGCTGGACCTTTGTTAATGTGAGCCATGTAAGTGCTGCTCCAAAGTGTTGAATTTACCTACGAGGAGGGGCGGGTTCTTCAACAAATGTTATGTCGTCCTTAATGTGCTGTTGAGTTGCCGACAGCATCATCTGTCATCCCTCTCTTCTGTTCTATCATCTTATTGTTTCTTTTACTTTTACTCCCCTCCTCCATTCCTTCCCTTTCTCCCTATCACCAATCTCCTCCACCATGCCTCCTCTTTCCTATCTCCCCTTTCTCCTCCCCTCTTCTCCACTCCCCAGATCTACATAGGGCACATAGTGAAGTACGGTTCGGCGGATGAGGACGGGCGCCTGCGTTCGGGGGACGAGCTCATCTGTGTGGACGGCACGGCAGTGGTGGGGAAGTCTCACCAGCTGGTGGTGCAGCTGATGCAGCAGGCCGCCAAGCAGGGCCACGTCAACCTGACGGTGCGACGCAAGACCGGCTTCGGGGGTGAGGGAATTCAGCACCTTGCTAGACGTGTTTGCTATGCATTTATTAGACAGGTTTTCTTATACAAAGAGTTGATATGTTTCAGTTTGACAGGTAGTCTTATCCAGAGAGAGTTGATCTGTTTCAGTTTGAAAAGTAGTCTTATCCAGAGAGAGTTGATATGTTTCAGTTTGACAGGTAGTCTTTAGTCTTATTCAGAGAGAATTGACATGTTTCAGTTTGACAGGTAGTCTGTAGTCTTATCCAGAGAGAATTGATATGTTTCAGTTTGACAGGTATTATTATCTGTATAGTGAATATGTTTCAATTTGACAGGTACTCTTATCCAGAAAGATTAGATATGTTTCAGTTAGACAGGTATTCTTACCTAGTGAGATTAAATATGTTTCAGTTAGACAGGTATTCTTATCCAGAGAGAGTTGTAGTTTCAATTAGACAGGTACTTTTATCCAGAGGGATTAGATATATTTCAGTCAGACAGGCACTTTCATCTAGAAACAATAGATGGTTCAGTTAGATAGGTACTCTTATCCAGAGGGAGCATATATATTATAGTTAGACAGGTATTCTTATCCAGAGGGAGCATATATATTATAGTTAGACAGGTACTCTTATCCAGAGGGAGCATATATATTTTAGGTAGACAGGTATTCTTATCCAGGATGGAGCATATATATTTTAGGTAGACAGGTATTCTTATCCAGGATGGAGCATATATATTTTAGGTAGACAGGTATTCTTATCCAGGAGGGAGCATATATATTTTAGGTAGACAGGTATTCTTATCCAGGATGGAGCATATATATTTTAGGTAGACAGGTACTCTTATACAGAAGACCTCGCGATAAATACATTAATTTCAAACAGCTACGTGATGTGAGCATCACAAGTGGTGTGTGTACGTGTGACCTTGTCGTTCAACAACAACAGATGGAGAGCAATATGTGGTAACGTAGTTACATTATAAGAAAACGTCATTTGTCTTCCAGTAATTCTGCCAATAATAGGCTCCTCCGCACAATGCTTAATGAAGATAGAATCCTATGTAGGGGAGAATTCAATAATCTGCAGTCTACTGCAGCACACACGGCAGCTAAGCATCCGCCTGCTCAATAACGTCAGAGGCATCCTCTGCTCAGGGCTCCGTGGGTCTTCATTAGAGTGGCGAAGGGCCCGAGGACAGGCCTGATATTTGGACGGTCACCACGCTGGTCTTTAACAGTCCATGGGTGTGTGTGTGGAAACGTTTGTCAGAGGTGCTCAGATTGCCCAGCTTGGATTTGCCCTTTAGCAGGATGAATAAAGCTCCATAAAAGTGATGGAGAGGGTCCAGGGTTCCACCACACGCCAGCCGCTGATTAGAGCGCCCGGACCAAGGGCATATTGGTCCGTCCAGAAGGCGACGCCCACGGCCAGTGATGTTGAGGAAACCTTCTGTGGTGATGTAATCCAGAAGCCATGTCTTTAGATGTGTAGGGAAACTAGATGAAAGAATGGCAGTTAGCGTGGCATGCTCCCCATAGACCTGCTCTGTCCTATCAGTGTAATCATTACGCCAGGCTCCGTGGCTAAATAGAAGCAGCCAGTGTCCGTGTGGATGCGTGCGGTTGCTTTGAAGTGGCCGTGTCAAATGTTGGCAATATTTTGCTTCTTGTCGGTCTAACAGACTGGGCAGGTAATCCGCCAAAAAACTCCTGCTATATACAATGTTAACTAATGCAACTGTATGGCAACAATGTATGATTTTAAAATAATTCGGTTGAGTTTTTATAAGTTAGTAAGCATGATATGAAACTCAAGTCAACTACAAAACCCACAATACAATGATGTCAAGATGGCTGATTAAACCCATTAATACCTTGGGTGACTAGGTCTACAAAATGCCACCAAAGTCTGTGTCTGTAGTTTTATAGTGATAAAATAGCTTAAAGTGAATGCTCTTTCAACAATGTGATTTGTTATCCACAGTCTCCTTCATTTCCAGTCACAACGATATACAGCTGACGTGTCACTTTGCATACCGTTTAGTTGTACAATTTGGGTTTCTTTTAACGCCTTCCCTTCTTCCTCAGGGTCTAAAGGGGAGAGTGATGTGCCCCCGTCCCCAGCCTCATCCCATCACAGCAGCACTCGCGCCCCCTCCCTGACCGAGGAGAAGCGGACCCCCCAGGGCAGCCAGAACTCCCTTAACACGGTCAGCTCCGGCAGCGGCTCCGGCAGCGGCTCCACCAGCGGCATCGGGAGTGGGGGCGGCGGGGGCTCTGGGAGTGCCGTGGTCAACACGGCCCTGCAGCCCTACGATGTGGAGATCCGGCGTGGCGAGAACGAGGGCTTCGGATTCGTCATAGTCTCCTCCGTCTCCCGACCCGAGTCCGGCACCACGTTTGGTAAGACCGCGGTTTTTCCTTCACCTCACAGGACTTAGTGTTGGCGCACACATACACACACACACACACACACTCACGAAAACCTCACCGGCCACTTCATTAGGTACAACTGCGCGGCAACACAAATCGCCAAACGGCTGGTCTTGTGGATGCAACGAAGTACACGAGGCATGGTCGAGACGTTTAGTTGCTGTTCGATCAAGCATTGGGACGGGGTAGAAGTGTCTCTAAAGTTAACCGAGAACGGTGAGTTAAAATAGAAATCCAGTCAAAAGGCAGTTCTGTGGCTGAAAACACCTTGTTAATGAGGGGGGAATCCAGGGTGAATGGCTAGACTTGTACAAATGATGGACAGGTCACAAATACTCCAATAACGGCCGTTTACGACAGTGGTGTGCAGAAGGGCGTCTCTGAACACACCACACATCGAACATTGAAGGAGGTGGAGGCAAAAGGGGTCCTACCCGTTACTGGATGTGTGTACCTAATAAAGTTACCAGTTATTCTACATATAGTAGAAACATCACTAACTGATCACTGTTTGACAAATGGATACTGTCCCTCCATTTAAGTTATCTTCTTAAATTTTTCTGGCACGTACTCAGGAAACCGCTTTCATCCTCATTCTTCCTTTTTCTTTCATTCTGTCAAGCAGAGCCACTGTACAACAATCTGTAATATGTATGCTATCTTTCATAATTGATCACTAGTAAGAGCATGTTGCGTAATAGCCTGTATAATTATGATGTTCTCAAATGGCTCTGAGGTGATTGCGGCGGTTTTAATCATTTGTTAATAACGACGATGAATATTTCAGTATTGTAAGTGGGATAGGTTTTAGATGGATCTTCTCCCACTTTCCTCCTGCTCAGTTTGTCCCTTTGCATGCCGTCTGCCCCGGTCTCTTTGCTATGCTGTGGCCTACTGCGAGAAGATTCTGCTATCCTTACCTAGCCACTGACCTCTTCTCTGGGGCTCTCTGGGGCACAGGGGTCCTGATCAAGCAAATGCTGCTTAACTCCGCTATCTGGGTGTCAAACAATGTAGCAAAGCACAGCTGCGTCTGCTGTTCAGAAATAGAAAGCGCTGGCAAGTTTTACCTTTTTGTTCGTCATCCAGAGATATCAAAGAGCTACTCTTTGGTTGTTGATCAAGTTGTTGAAAAATTACATTTCATCCATGCCCCCATTCTACAGCTAATTACACACACAAAAAGGCTCTGAAAATATCAAAGCTTCTAGACAGTAGACACAGATCTGCTCTAGACAAGAGTGACTGACAGCAATTCAAGAGGCAGAGGCAGACACAATTAGTCTTTGTGCTGTTGTTAAATAAATGAAAGGGATGAGTTGGAAAGGAATGCTATGTGCTATATTTCACAGATTATTGTGTGGGTGAGGTTTTGGGTAGGGGAAGGCCCGAGGGCTCTAGTCGAGAGGTTTCTGGTGACGTTATGATTGTAATCTAGGCTACAGCAGCAGGTGTCTGTCAGCAGAGATCCACTCATCCCATCAGAATAAGTCGTTCTTCAAGCGGAAATGGTGCTAGTACAGGCTAACAGACATCTTGTCAGCCAGACAGTGACAATTTTGTTCATAGTTAGTCTTTATTGATTTGCTTCCCTTCAACGTTCTTTCACTTGACCAACGCTTTCCCTTCGGCACAGGCACGTTTTCTGGGTACTCGTGGCATTTGGCTTGGTGACTTCAGTGGACTATTAACCCTTAACCTTCCGTCTTCCTTTTTCTCTCTTTATCTCCACTTCCTCCTGTGCCTCCTTTATTTCTCTCTTCAAACACTGCGCCAACCAAACACCAACAATGTCATATCACACGCTCTCTCGGAATCTCACAAACCCAAAAAAGCTGGAAATGCATGTGTGGCCATGCCCCACAAAATAGGGCGTATTATCGAGGGGAGCCCCGCGGACCGCTGTGGGAAGCTGAAGGTTGGAGACCGGATCCTGGCCGTCAACGGCTGCTCCATCACCAACAAGTCCCACTCGGACATCGTCAACCTGATCAAGGAGGCCGGGAACACCGTCACGCTAAGGATCATTCCTGGAGATGGTAGGACAACCTCGCCTGTCTCAAATGTCTCATGTTTTTGTCCCGTGTTGTTTCTGTGTTTGGATAGGATGTCTAGCTGTAATAATGACTGCGTGGTGAGCTGATTGGACAGTTCTGTGGTTCTCCCTGGACAGGGTTGTGCGGAGCTAGACATCAGGCCTACGAATGGCGGCGAACTATTATCAAACTGTGTCACGGGAATATGTATGCGTTATTGTGCCCTCTGTAATTGTTGAGACAGTGAATTTTTGTTTTCTTTTTAATCCATACTCCATGTTTGTATTTAAAATTAATTACACAAGGTCGAAGTAAAGATTGTGGCCTTTTTTGCATAGTTCTGCTTTTTCATGTCACCAACGTATTGGGGACCGTTGGCTTGACAAATGTTTCTGGTTGACCAGGTGTGTTCTTTCACAGCTGCCATAAGAGAGCTGTCAATGGCTTGACTTGATTCTAGACTTTGCGTTTGCATTTGGTGTCTGCTATTGGTGTCTGTTAGCATGAGGACCAATGTGTGAAGTAAGCCATTATGAGGCAAAAAAAGCAACTCTCCAGAAGGTAGGTGGAGATGTGTCCGCCATCGCCATCCCCAGAAGTCACATCCAGAAGGCTTGAGAAGCTACACTGCAAGTTACAAACCACTTGTTAGTTCTACAAACTGGAAGGCTAGGATACTGTTTGCTAAAAAACGACCTAAAATGATCTGTAGTAGAGTTCTGGGAAACGTTGTTGTTGACCTATTAGTAGTTATGTACTATAGCAGTAGGAAGAAGAAAGTGGAGGAAACAAGGTGACAGATCTATAGCATACCACCTTGGACATGTCTGACACTGGAACTGGCTCACTAAGTGAATG
Source organism: Esox niger (assembly GCA_016801105.1). Taxonomy (NCBI): domain Eukaryota; kingdom Metazoa; phylum Chordata; class Actinopteri; order Esociformes; family Esocidae; genus Esox; species Esox niger. The sequence continues at coordinate 37,572 of JACXGJ010005137.1, forward strand.
ATGTACTTGCTGAGTGATGACTGTTAAAGTACAGCTGAAAGCCTCAAAATTCAGAGGTTGTCGCTTCATTGTACAGCAGTACTGACCCCAAAGATACTGCCATAGTAACGAGTGAGTCTCTCGACTCACTCGACAATTGTCCTGCTCTTCACGTGCTGGACAATTGTTGGAATTGGAAATCCAATTGAACATGCTTTTCATTTGCTGAAGATGATTCTCTTGGTTAGAAGACAACTGAAGATGGCTGCAGTACAGGCCTGGCAGAGTATCACTAGGGAGGATACACTGTGGGGTCAGAAGGTCGCGGGCTTTAGGCAGTTATTGCATGCAAAATATATACTACTAATTTCAGACACATTAATCAGTCCCAAAACTTCCCATGCCTTATAACAGAAATGTATAAATTAGTTATGTGAGAAGTGTCATTTCAAAATAGTAAAACAAAATTGTAAACAGATACTCTCCAATAAAAGCTGAGAATCAAATATCCAAACTTTTTTAATTGTCACAATAATTAAAGGGCAATGTTTCAGTTTATATAATCCTACTTGGTATTTGAATGTACTGTATAATTTTGCTCAAAGAAAGTCTATCTCAGTACATCACCATCACAGTATTTTTACATTTCTCCTGTCAGTCTGATCACCCCTGCAGTGTTGACAGTGCTGCTTCTCTTTGATGTGAAGAACTTTCTAGTGCAGTCGTGCCTTTCACATTCTTCTGTAACATGCAATTCAGCTGTCAGAGGCTGTCATACCATGTGCGTGTGCACGTGTGTGTGTGTGTGTGTGTGTGTGTGTGTGTGTGTGAGAGAGAGTGCGTGTGTATCAGTTGGGGCTAAAAGCTCTCGCTACAGCGAACTGTCAGATCACCACGGCATGCTGTTTCATTAAGTGAGTGAGATGCAAAGAGAATGCCAGTGTAGGCGTTAGTCTTTGTCATGTTGGAGGTGCGTTGCCATTTTTTGGGAGGGTTTTCAGGGTGGAAGTCTTTAGCCATAGATGATTAGGGTTAGAACCCAGTTGTACTGCCAAGTAAACAGAGAGAGGTGGTATGTCTTTTTTCAACCAGCTGTCTGATTGTGTTTCTTTGTGTGGGTGTATTAGAATCCCTGTGTATTAGTGTGGTATCTAGAGCCAACTTGTCCCCTACTGTTCAACGCAGGGCTATTAGGGAGGCACAGATATTTAATGAGGAGACTTTCACCTACATTACTGCTAGGAAACTCTGCTTTTTCTCTGTCTCACACTGTCTCTCTGTCTCACACTGTCTTTCTGCTTTACACTCTCTCTCTGTCTCATACTGTCTTTCTGCTTTACACTCTCTCTCTGTCTCACACTGTCTCTCTGTCTCATACTGTCTCTGTCTCATACTGTGTCTCATTGTCTCACACTGTCTCTCTGTCTCATACTGTCTTTCTGCTTTACACTGTCTCTCTGTCTCATACTGTCTCTGTCTCATACTGTGTCTCATTGTCTCACACTGTCTCTCTCTTTGTGTCCTACTATTTCTCTTTGTGTCAAACAGTCTCTCATCTACCGATGTCTCTCTTTATCTGTCTCTGTATCTGTCATTTTACATGATGTCAACCGTTTTAGTGGCTCAGCTCCCTTAAATCATTTTGTCTGTGCATTGGTATGTAGTGTAAAACCACCCAGGGATAGAGGGTGTGCATGCGGCCTTACTCAACCCCCTGGGTAACAGACAAGCCGTTGTAAATGCTTCCCCTATGAAGTCTTCACTTAGATTGTCTCTTACCCTTGGTTTCATGTGGTGGAATATTTCTGTGTGGAGAGACCGACCAGTGTGACTGTTGTGAATCTTTCAAGCGGGGCTAAAAAGTGGCCTGCAAACTGCACTGAATGAGGGAGTGATGGAAAGAAAGGGATGCAATGTGTGAAGATGGAGCCTGCTGACAGCAGTAGGGAAGAGCGGAGGTCTATTTTAAGACGTTAGGACTAGTGGACAGGCAGAGAGCTCATCAAGCCCATGGTATCCTCATCCACAACTCCCCAACTGGCTAGAATTAAACCCCCTCGGCCCGGCCGAGGCCTCAACACTGATTGGCCAGCGTGCTTTCTCAGGGGCTGTGGGCAGAATGAGGAGTTAAGCCAATGGGATCCAAGGGGACTTGTGGGGGTGTGCTGGATAGATGTGAGTGGAATTGAGCGCAACCAGCAGAGTGGTGAGTGGAATTCCAAGCAGGGCGAGGATTAGGCCGGGGAGAGTTGGTGGAGAGAAATGAGGGGGTGTGTTTGGAGTGAAGACAGTAATGCGGTTATTATGTGTTTGTTTAAGGCTTGCGGTCAGTCAAAGGTTATTGATCACACCAGATGATGCCGTATTGAGTCAGAACACTGTAATTACATGAGTGTAGCCCTCTCTCCGGTCCCGGGTTCCATATGTTTGACTGAATTATACATAGCCTGTGTTATCAATGGCTTAACAAATGCCTGGCCTAATTCCTGCCCCCTTCAGTCGTCAGGCATGTGACTCCCCCGCTCTCTCTTTCTCTCGCCTCAGAGTCGTCTAACGCATCACTGCTGACCAACGCTGAGAAGATTGCCACCATAACAACCACTCACACGCCTCAACAACAGGCGGCACCCGAGCCCAGGTGAGAGGGATTCTGGGACACGGCGTACCTCATCCCCGGAGAACACGTCCGTTACCGGTGTTTTTTTCACCCACATTTTCTCATCTCTCTCGTCCTAGAAACAACACCAAACCAAAACAGGAGTCCTCTTTCGAGTTCAAGTCCCCCCAGGGCCCCGCCCCCCCAGCCCCGACGACGCAACCTGCAGCCGAGGTAAGGACCTCCATCCAGTACCACCCGTCCCACCGCGTCGCCTGACCGCCACGCTGTGCCCTCTGAGCGCTTGTGGAGCCTGGGAGTTGCTGCAATCTGGCGGTGTATTGATTAAATCCTGAGAGCGTGTGCGAGGGACGGTGTCACGGCCGTGTCCTTGTAGTCTCTGTGCCCCTTCTGCACGCCTCAGACCGCCTCAGCAGGGGCCAGTCCATCTATTATTCATGTTACCCGGCACCACTCCGGGAGATACCCCGAAATAGGTGTGACTTTCCTCAATGCGCCGTCAAGTTTCCTCACCCGTTTGATCTTGTGTGTGTGTGTGTGTGTGTGTGTGTGTGTGTGTGTGTGTGTGTGTGTGTGTGTGTGTG
>JACXGJ010005138.1:0-40744 GCA_016801105.1 Esox niger
ACACACACACACACACACACACACACACACACAGACACACACAGACACACACAGACACACACAGACACACACAGACACACACAGACACAGAAATGAATAACAATGTACTAGAAGTTATGACAGACAATGTAACTGAATCCGTTCATCCTTTATGCTCCGAGTGGTGCATTGGTTTAAGTTGCTGCCTCGCAGTACAGCTGTGTCATTGCAGCCAGGAGTTCGAATCCAGGTTGTGGCATACAGACAGTGCCCAAGGGGGAGATCAAACAGGTTTACATTGTATCATCACTCTCTTCTAAGTCTTAGGTGCTAGGTGGGGCGCTTGCAAGCTCAACAGTAATTGTTGGCCTGGGAATTCACTCTTCCCAGCTCATGTGTAGCAAGCAGAGTGATAAAAAGCAGAATGGTTTGGAAGATAGGTCTTCATCCTCTGAATATCCCAAATGTGCTGTGGAGCTGTTATGACAATGCAAGGCTATAATCCCAAATAGGACATCACAAATCTAGGAGGAGATAAACATTTGGTAAAACTGGGAACTTTCCTGCCCCTCTCACCTGGAACTGGATATGCTTGAGGAGGTCAAACGCCTCAGTGTAAAGTCTGAGATAAATCAGAAGCTGGGTGTGGTGCATATTGTTGGGCAGGTCAGCGGGTGGAGGGAAATCACTGTATGACATCATTTCCTTGGAGCTGTTGATGATGACCGACTGGTAGATGTTAGCCCTACCTTGGTCCAGACACTCCTGGAGGACCACAATATAGATGGTTATATATAATGCCCTATATATGGATACATGTATAACAACATACAGCACTAACAATGTCTGTCCTATACATTAGATATTGGAACAAAGCTTGGGAACGTTATAATGGATAAACATTAGATGTTGAAAGAAAGCGATTTATATAAGATACTGGACTTTCAGCAGAAGGCCAAACTTAAAATGGAGACGGACTAAAGACACATCTTGCTAGTCACAGAGAATGAATGTTGTTTTCTGTATCTTCTTACAAAGACTTTACACGGAGTACATCTGGCTCCTAAGTCAATCCCAGTCTCACCTTGAACCTCCACAGTCCCCCGATGTCATCACTGCTCTCAAAGCAGGTGGGTTCCAGACCTTCCTCCAAACAGCTCTTGATGCTGGTCAGACCTGAAGGACCCGCCCCGATCACTGCTACTGTACGCACCATGACGATGGAACTACACAGAGAGAGAAAGAAACTTTAGAACTTTGGAATACTACATAATACTACACACAATAACACAGACACAGATTACATTATAACACATTGGTCCACACATTCACACCATCACATGTCAACACTGAGGGGCTGAGGAACCCTAACCTGACTTAGTGGGTGTTTAAGAAACAAGAAAAGAAAGAAAACAAATGAGGAGGTTCTCTTCTGCACAGTTCAACCAATCCAGTAATTGTTCAATAATTCTACCAGTTGCTTCTAGTTTACGCTGTTACATATACAGTGGGGAGAACCAGTATTTGATACACTGCTGATTTTGCAGGTTTTCCTACTTACAAATCATGTAGAGGTACACTTCAACTGTGAGAGATGGAATCTTAAAGAAAATCTAAAACAAAAATCCAGAAAAACACATTGTATGATTTTTAAATAATTAATTTGAATTTATTGCATGACATACGTATTTGATACATCTGAAAAGCAGAACTTGATATTTGGTACAGAAACCTTTGTTTGCAATTACAGAGATCATATGTTTCCTGTAGTTCTTGACCAGGTTTGCACACACTGCAGCAGGGATTTTGGCCCACTCATCCATACAAACCTTCTCCGGATCCTTCTGGTTTCGGGGCTGTCGCTGGGCAATACAGACTTTCAGCTCCCTCCAAAGATTTTCTATTGGGTAAAGGTCTGGAGACTGACTAGGCCACTCCAGGACCTTGAGATGCTTCTTACGGAGCCACTCCTTAGTTGCCCTGGCTGTGTGTTTCGGGTCGTTGTCATGCTGGAAGACCCAGCCACGACCCATCATCAATGCTCTTACTGAGGGAAGGAGGTTGTTGGCCAAGATCTCGCGATACATGGCCCCATCCATCCTCCCCTCAATACGGTGCAGACGTCTCTTTGCAGAAAAGCATCCCCAGAGAATGATTTTTCCACCTCCATGCTTCATGGTTGGGATGGTGTTCCTGGAGTTGTTCTCATCCTTCTCCTTCCTCCAAACACCGCGAGTAGAGTTTAAATTGTCTCATCAGACTACATGACCTTCTCCCATTCCTCATCTGGATCATCCAGATGGTCATTGGCAAACTTCAGATGGGCCTGGACATGCGCTGGCTTGAGCAGGGGGACCTTGCGTGCGCTGCAGGATTTTAATCCATGACAGCATAGTGTTTCTAATGGTTTTCTTTGAAAAGTATTTGAGGTCCCAAATACTTGTTCTTCCTACTGTATTACTGCCATACTTGCCATATCTAAATGTTCCATAATACCACCTAAATGAATAATCCTAAAAAATACTTTTTTAAACTGCTGTTAGTGTACAATGTTATGTATATTGTTGCTTTATTTTATTAGAATTTGTTGTCTGGCTGTATTTTTGCTTATATATTTTTCTTGACTCTCACAACATAGTTGTCAGGTGCCATGTCACAAGAATTGAATTGTGCAGGATGATGCTGTGTTGTTCAGCGCATTTGATAAAGAAACCTTGAAATGTGTTTGTAGTTAAGTACATTTTCCCTCCATTTTACTGCTGAGGAAGGATGAACCCAGACATGCACAAACAGGAGGGTTGGAAAGGTCCTCTGTTTAGTGGGGAGTTCAACCATTTTGGGGGGGATGGTAACAATAAATGTCCAAATAAGAGCCAGAGTTGATGAACTTTTGACTAGAGGCCCTTTTGGGGGATGGATAGTGGACAAACTGTGAGATGGTGATAAGAAAAGCGCATGTCCACCAGAAGCAAAATTCTCAAGTGTATGTGAACTTTGGTCCAGAGAAAACTGATCAGTGTGTGTGTGTGTGTGTGTGTGTGTGTGTGTGTGTGTGTGTGTGTGTGTGTGTGTGTGTGTGTGTTTTTACAGCTTCTGTCCATGTCTGGACTGAGGAATGAGGCAGGGGGATGCAGCACCATTAAAACAACAAAAAGCTTTTGCCCAACCAGGTTCAAAGACCCCGCCCATATTACAGGTTCAAAGACCTCAAACATACTACAGGTTCAAAGACCTCAAACATATTACAGGTTCAAAAACCTTGCCCATATTACAGGTGAACTATATCTTCCAATAGCAGATTACATTCATAAATCATATCAGGGGCCATTCTAAAACTACCTGAGCATTGTTAGCCATGTTTTTACACTTCATTTTGTCATGTCACCTCACTGAACAGATAGTAAATCTGGTACCATATCCCAACACAGAATGTAGAATGAATACTGGCCCTCTAATGTCTTCATCACATACCTGATGTGTCTAGAGACATTAAGATACATTAGAGTAAAAAATGTTTTTGCCCAGGACTAGTCTTAATCTGTGTCTAACATTGAGTCGGGTTGCAGTACACAGGCACAGATGTTTTCAAACAAAAGTTCCAAGTATTACAGGGAATACCCAGGAACAGGAGACAGGAACATCACATAGTGATGGGATGCAAAAAGCAGATGCTTCAAAATGTCAACCTAGTTTGTTTAAAGCAAAAGGGCCACCCTTTACTAGTCACCATATTTAATCATTTATGTGGGAAATTTGTTAGCATTTCAATCCAGTGATGGCACAATGGGTAGTTTTGTGGACTCAATCATTAATGTAGTGATGTGGGATCAAATTCCTCTAGCAAACTATTAACAAAATACTATTTATTTTCTGTTCATATAATTTGTTTCATTTAGTGTATTTTATGACAGGCAAGATCATGGGATATGAACTCACATTCTATTTGCCCTTCACAATGCACATGCCTAAGCACCACAAAGTCTTGAATAATATTATGGAAAAAAATCTAAACTATGTAAACATTAACCATGTGATATTTATTCCTCACCAGCAGGTGACACCACTGTGCAGTGAGTTTTTTGGCCCTATTTGACAGAAGCCTTGAATGCTTCAGAAAGTATTGATGCTTCAGAAAGCCTTGAATGCTTCAGAAAGCCCCAAACATCAACATCCCATAAAACAATGACTGACAAGAAACATTAGGGGAGGTGGAACTAAAATAGGGACATAATAAGGGGCAAACAAGGCAGGTGAAACAACCAAAAAAACATAGAAACTAAACTAAACAGAACCAAAAGACTCTGAACATAGAAATGCAACAGCCGGCATGGCACAGTCCACGGCTTGCTGTTACACTGTCTGAGAAACTGGCCCTTTGACATCTATGGAAAGTCAAAGTAAGTATAATTATCAAGCCCTGGACACACATGATTGGTGACAAACACGGATGCAGCATTCAAAGGCTTACAGTCAATGGCTTTTTATTGGTTCAACAGTGCTGAAGACACCAATGCATACACCAGGTTCCACCCTGATCAACTAAAAACCATCAGGTGAGCAATCTCCAACACCGGACCACTTAGAAGTAGAAAAGCATCTCCTGGTCTGATGAATCTTGGATCCTGTTGTGTCAGGATATGACGGAAGCAGTAAAAGACCATTAGTCAGCCCAAAAAGCATGTTTGCAGCATTAAAATCATCTAACCCATACGATGCCATTGCATCATGACACAGATGGTGAGGTTAAGGGGCAACTCAGAGAGCATCTTACTCAATAGGACAACATTTAATAGCTTTAGTCAATTTTTTTAAATCAGATTAATTATTCTAATCTTTGCTTTGATCCTTTAAAGCTTATTTCTATAAAGAAGAGCGGCGAAAGGTACTTGCATTATATGGCCTGTAATGTGCAATTGCTATTGGAATCCAGCCAGACAAAAATTAACTGTCAATTACTGTAATAAATCATTGAAAAAGCTCAGGTTCAGAAAAGGTTTGTAGTTTTATAGCATGTGATTCTCACGCTAACTTCGTACTGTAGCTAATTGTTCATTCTACCTAAAGTTAATAGTGTATTAAACCAGCTATTGGGAAGTTGGGTCAGTATGCACATTCAACATGTGGGTGTGCTGAATGTTCAAAGGTTCAAGCCGAAAAGCATTTAGAATTGTAAATGTTTTAAAATGGTCTATCTTTGGCAACTGACATGCACTGGTTGTTATACAAACATGGTTAATAGATTCAAAATCTTTTGACAAGTAATCCGATGGCGTGAGTGTATAAAATGTTAACATTGATATGGTCTTTTTAGCTTTAACAATTCAAGCAATTGAAGCTGTGTCAAATCCATTTTCAGTGTACAGTATAACCTTTCTCACTTAAACTCAATATCTCAATTGTACAGGCAAATGCTTATGCACCCATGTGAAAAAAGGTTTTCATATGAGTGATCCAATGCCTTTTTAAAGTACTCAAATGTTTTTCAGATTTTAAATCTTTACATTTTATTAACTTAAATGTTTTTCAAAATAGGGAAAAACTACATCATTTTAAGACTCACTAAAAGAGAAAGGCAGTTAAATAACACTGAATGTGAACAAAGAGATGCAATCAAGTAGACATTGCTACTTTTCTTAAATATTCTTGAATATTTTGTGGGGGAGAAACTACACCAAAATGTAAATAATAGTTGGTTGTAGAGACTTTGGGCAAAATAACTGCAGGCAATGCTTATTGTACTCATTAATTAACCTTAATTAATTAAATCATTTCAGGCAGACTGGTCATCAGCAAAGTTGCTGTCTTCCTTCAATGTTTGAATTCACAATCTGCTGTGTTCACTCCTCTCTATAGGTTATAGATATGATTCAAATCTGGACTTTCCACTCCAGAAAAGTCCAGCACCTCTTAACAATTCATTGGTACTTTTTTTATATGTGCAGTATGTGGGGTGATATCCTGCACGCAGACCCAGCAATCTTCAACAGGCTGCGTTTTATCAAACCAGACAATGGGAAATCTCAGGGCAAGCTAGCTATAGGTTTAAGATGGTGTCAGAAATACATTTTCTTGTTCCACTTACTACTAGAATCATGCTGTAGTGCTGTAGTTAGCTTGAAAAGAGGAATAAATAATTAGTGGGTGTGGCACCAGGCTCCCTCGACCAAGCCCCCAAAATTGCCTTCATTGAGAGGAGAGGCTATGCTTGACTTTTAATTGAATACAACAAAATGGTTGGTGAGAAACCTTTGAGAATGTTTTCAAAATGCAGTTAAAGGCACCAAAAGCACTCTTGTTAAATGTACATATGGGCTGTGTATTTCATATGGGCTGTGTTATGGAGTTGTCAAAACACATTCCATAACCAACATAGTTTCTGCTAAAACAAGCTTTTAGCTGGTTTTAAATATATCTTCCAGCACTGCCTGGAAATAGCACTATGGATCACTTTAAGGACACACCTTAAATATATCCACTCCTCCAAGAAGAGACTCACAGACCATCTAATAATATTCTGATTTCATGATTCCTTACACTTGTTAAAGAACAGCACTACCAAAACCAGCAGAGCAACCTCACACTATTATCAAAAAGCCACAAAATCTGACTTTAGAGAAGGTGAACATTTTAATGAATGATTTTACATATTGATTTAGAAAAATCTCAGCAGAATTATTTTGAAATCACAGAAGATTTGCACATTTCCCCCCACCCCCAATTCCCCCCACCGCCAAAAATATGTAGACATATTAACATTAATGTACAATGCTTAGTACTTAGCACGAAATGATTGCCTTAATCCTTTGTCATCAGATTCTCTTTGTGTTTGTACTACTGTGTTCAACAGAATCTTACAAACCAAGTAATCATTAGATATTTCGTTCTCGTTTTTAATAAAATGGCATTTGGAGCTTGACTACTAACCGAGAGTGCTAAGAAAATAATTTCATGAATTCAGAGTTTTATGCAAATTCTTGTTTTTAAAATACAAAAATGCTTGAGGGGGCTGAACTGGGACTACGCAGATTTGTGACGTGGCTATAGCCCCCCCCCCAGCCCCGGTGTAGCGCCGTGCCTGGACAGCGATGAAAGTTCAAAATTATTTTTGTGAAATATAGCCTACATTTCACAAACGTTTTCATAACATTTTTGGGGAAACCAAAAGGTGTGCAACAGGTCTCTTGATATAAGGAATAACTTACCATTGAACTAATGTGTCTCGGTTATATAGTCAAAAAGTTATTGCAATATTTTTTACGGTCATTTGCGCAATTTTAGTCATTTCACCGGATTTTCTGACACGCTCAGGCGTTTCGTTATGCCGGTGCCTTGGCATTGAGTCTTGTTAGTAGGGGTTCGAACTTCGAAAGGATCAAAACCGCTATGTTTCATGGGTAAAATGCCATTGACTGCCATATCTAAACATAACATACATTGATGTTTGATTACGCGGGGTGATTTATAAATCAGCAATGTTCCCTTATAAAGAGGAATGCAGTTTACAAACTTAGGTACATTTTGCACGCAATATTTGCAGGACGAACATTTTGAAGCACTTGCTTTCTGCTGTTATTCTGCTAAGCAATTGTTTTTAGTAATGGGGATTCCACCGGAATAGCCAAACTCCCGTTACAGCATAGAACACCAGTATTTCGAAGATGCAAACTAATATCTTAATTTTATTTTCCAGATTATTAAGGGAGGGTTTCTGAAAGCATGAAATGTAATAGAATAACAAAAATAGATGTAAAAAAGAAAAGGATGATGATGAAGTTGTGCCTACCTCTTTTTTTCCAGCGGATACTGGTGATAATGAGCCAGAGGCACAGTCTGAACAAGGAGGTTATGGTTAGTTATTCAACTATATATGTCTGCTGTGAGGCATGCAAGAATAACTTAGTACTCCCGGGTCAAGGCTTTATTGAGTCCTTCAGAATAATAGTTGAAATGTTCTAGTTCGGTCGTTGCCTTGAAAAAAGTATAACTTGTCAAACGTCCTTCAAACAGTAAACAGAGATAATTTGGAAATAGTGATTAACGCACTATTCCAGTAGACACTGTTGGTAACAGAAGAACACAGATGGAAGAGTGAGGTTATAAAATGGAGCGTTAGAAAGCAAGCATGAATAAGTAACCTACCTAGTCACGTAATTAGATTATGAATACTTATACAGAGAATTTCCGTAATTACTATCAACTCCTTTACCTATGACAGAATTATTAATACAGCACAAACTTCATACGACTTATTCGATTTATGAAGTGGTACCAACATATAAAATATAATACAAATGTTCTTTTTTTTCAACTTCATCAGCTTGAAGAGAACAGAGATTTCATAAATACTACGGATGGAGGATTAATATTTCTTCTTTGACAATGAAAATACAAAAATTAGAAAACAATACATGCAAATGAAAAGCAAAGCACATAAAAAATGAACAAATGTGAAAACTTCTACTTCTCCATGCCCTAACACAGTGGTTCCCAACCAGGGGTACTAGGACCTCTGGGGATACTTGAAAACACTCATGATACAATAGGCTTACTAGTGAAATTAACATGAGGCGGTACTACAGGGGTACTCAAAGCAGTGCAAAATCTTTTGGGGGGTACAGTAACAGAAAAGGGCTGGGGGCCACTGCCCTACCACATACCCATTCCTCCCCCTCAAGGCATATCCACCACACCTGCCAGACCCTTCCCACCCCCACAAATGCTGTTGTGTAAGGCCAGTAACGTACAACCTCTTCATTTAAGAGCACATGGAAGGCATTATCCAAGGCCTAGTGGATGAACGTGAAATTGTCAAGTAGAATATTAAAGTGCATTTGCCAGTTCGCTGAGCCATCATTTAAAGATGCATCCCGCAATGTTTGGCCAATGGTTGTAAACTAGGGCAAAACGAGTCCCTGAAATTGTGTACTTCTGTGTATGTGATGATATGTGCTCCATGTAATCAAATCCAATTAGATTTAAACCAGGAATTTCATTGCTAACCGGTGTATGTTAGTTATTCTACTTATAGATTCTTCACAGGTAAAGAAAAAATACATGTCCAGCACACAAAATAGTATGTTGTGCACAATTGTCCTAGACTGCATCTTTAAATGGTAGGACATCTCTTTTTGTTAAATTCTTGTCTTGATAAGTGAATTCATTCAGTTTCATTGTTCCACCTGAAGATTCAGTCCAGACAAATATCTGGTTGTTTTTTGTCTTCATGTGGCCATGTCCCTTATCTAACAAAAATGGTTGCCTTGTAACTTTCTAACAAGATTGGTAGAAAAACATCTGTAATGCTAGTGACTAGATTAATTTTGTTTTGTTTTACATTTTTGTTTGCCATTCACTTGTTCATGATAAGAATGAGGTTGATGGATGACTTTGCCTTGCTTCGTCTTGTCTGCACAGTGCCCACAGTTCACTTTGGCCTAGGCTATAGGCGATCACATTTCAAAATTGAAAAGAATCCTCTGAGGTAGGACAGGCAGACAGCTAGGCTTAAATTAACCCTGTTCCCTCTTCCAACTTCCAAACGAAATGCTAGCCTGGAAGCATGAGGAAATGCTGAGTGGTGTAATACGAAATGTGATTCGAACTGTACAGCATTTTGAGCAGGACACAGTTACTGGAGGTGCCGTGATGTTCTGATGGAACTGATAATGGGCTTGTCCTATCAATCAATCATTGCACAAAAATGTAACCCTGCCTCCAGCTGTTCAGACAATTTAGGAACGGTAAGAAGGGCTGAGTTTATGCACTGTAGGACAAATTCAGAAATTTAAATAGGAGGAAATCCATGTAATGCTTTGTAGGTTAGAAGTATAAACTTGAAATCAGCCCTAGTCTTAACATAAAATCAGGGCAAGGAGGCAAGCATTAGAGACATTGTGTGGACATTTAAAAATAAGTTCTATGTTTTTTCAATGTTATGGAGAAGGAAAAAAGTAATATTTGTTAATGTTTTTCAGAGGTGAAGTATTGCAGAGGTCCTTCACAGCTTATTTCTGACTACAAATATCTAATTAATTGTTAGATATAACAGCAAATGTATTAGTTTATTGGAACCAAGAACTTATTGTCTTTGTTGGAAAATATTTCCACCACCCACTTAATCATGTCAGGAAGACAGACTGAGGTTAGGCAATTTTAGGACTAGTCAATGTTTAATAAAAATGTCTAGCGGTCTTACATAGGGGTAAAAATGTATATTCACATTGTTTTTTCTAAATGACCTCACCCAGAGCAGGCATATAAAGAGAAAGCAAAAGTGTCTCCAAAAAAGAACCATTCAACAAATGCATATAAATATTTTTACAATGGATAGGTAAGAACTTGTCCATGTAGACCATCTGGGGTTTCTAATCTCTTCAAAAGAATGTGGTAATCAATGGTGTCCAAAGCAGCACTAAGGTCATCAAAGACAAGAACAGACAGAATCTTGGTCTGACGACACTAAGAGGTAATTCACTAACTTCAAGTGTAACCTCAGTACTACGATGAGGTCTAAAACCAGACTGAAAGGTTCTGCAGATATTGTGAAACATTAACAAAATTCATAACCCAAATTTGCCTTTCGGTTGGTCACAAAGTAAAATTGTAAATATATACTGTAACTATTTTAAGTAACAGTATGTGAGCACTGTTGCAGACGGTGAAAGACTCACCTGTCAGCCATATGTCAAGGATGTGAATAAACAGGTTTGCCCCACCCTGTTCTTCAAGAACTACTTTCCTAATCTCCTGCTAATTATTACAATCAGGTGTGTTAAATTAGAGTTGGAAAGAAAGAGGCCTGCACTCCAGCTACCCCTTGACCTTTGTGTGTTTAGTTCTCCTTTAGTTTGCATTTATAACACACATCCAAGGGCTTCCCAGCAGCTCTTCGTCAGGCCTCTTTTTTCCTCCACACTGCTACACATGTTGAGTGTTGATGTCTCTTTTCTCATGCCAATTGATAATTCTAAAGAACACTTTGTCATTGGTGCAAAATCCAGATCAATGTGACATATCTGATTAACTACTACAAGACCAAGTATATCATGCTTTGACAAAAATATAACGGGAATGTAGGAAATAAAAGAAATTGTGACAGGTGAAAAAGAATTGAGGTACAGAGAGCAAGTAGTTGTGACATTTATGTTGAGGGCAGAGGAACTGAGTAACATCTCTGCTTTTCAATTCATTTATTCAATACAACAATAATTGTTTGCCCAAAGTTGAACTTTGTGAACAAATATCTCAAATATCACACACATCCATAGCTGGCAAAAGTAGCTATAACAAGACCAACATCTTTGTAGATTATTTGTTAAAAATGTTATCAAAAGTAGCAGCAGCATGGACGTTTTGTACATTACTTTTGTTTAAATAAACGGTATTAGTATTTCAAACAAAATATAGCTATTTAAAGCAAACCATCACCCAAATATTATTGTAAATTAAATGTTTTGAAGTGCAAGAACAAAAAAAATTTTGTCAGGGAATGATCTTCTTTAATAATTCAGTGATATTTAATCTGTTTTTTGCTTTTCAAAACATTTTGCTATATTAAATGTTTTTTTGTCATAACACCTTTTGGTTCTTTATGTCTTGCTTTCAATATCAATATTTTTGTTAACGATTCTAATACTATTGGTTGTTCTTATTGAAACAAAATAATTCCATAGAGCAGTAGACTACATATTTATCCAAGACTGATACATACCTCGTTTGCAAGAATCGCAAATAAAGGGCAAGATGTGCTATTAAAGAGAAATTATATTCGAAAACGTTTTAATTCTGTTTTCTACCAGTCTTCTGCTGCATTTTTATTTATTGACATGGATTCAGAACATCAAATTGTTTTGGGTGGATAATTTTTTTTTGTAAAAAAATTAATAAAATGTTAAACAAGGAAAATTAAAACATTAAATAAAAAATATATATTTTAGAGGGCCCACATCTTAAAGTAGTATGTTAAATCCTTTACTTTGTATATTTAAAGAAAACAGTGCAGTATTTTCTCTTATACACTAAATGACAAAATAGAACATTGATGGATAAACAAGAAGATAGCCTGATTGAAAGCAAAAAACACTTAAAAGAAGCAGCTTCTTTAACTTTTTGATCACAGCTTTCATACCCAGAATGGTTGGAAACCCCTGCTGTAGAGTGTCATGAAGAGTTCAGCTGACACTGGGAGAGGACCACAACTAGCAGCACAGCCGCGCCACCCAGAGTTATCAGCCAGGGCGCCAGAGGGATCCACGGCTGTTTGGGGTCTGGCTCTTGCACCAACCTGAAATAGAAAATTAGGTGATATATTTTCTATTCACTAGTACATTCTGTCAATTCCCTTAGGCATATTGGTGGGATAGCCATTCTTCTTTCTGTGCTACCTACCTGGTCTTGAAGGGCTGGGCAACACGTTCCCACTGGGTAAGGATGGCCTGTCGGGCCCCTTCCCACTGTCCTGGTCCTCTCAGACGGTACTGGTACGGAGTGCAGGGCCCCAGCAGCACACGGAGACCCAGATTAGGATCTGTTAACAGCAGCCACAGGAGATTGGGACGAACACCTATCTCCTTCGCCAAGGAGTCAAGATAGGGGATCAATTCAACTTGGAGAGCTGCCTGTACAGGACACAGGTAACTGAAAGACAAGTAGAGAAATAATGGGTATGAGAGAGGAAGATGTTTTCATGAATCAAGTCTTCAGAAACCCAGGACACATTTTCTCCTCAGGTATAGCGATCTTTCATTACCAGTGAAATCAATCAATCTGCCATCACTATGAGCAAAGGCTAGATGTTAGATCTGGGAATTGACCCAAATCTTTTTGGTAATAGCTTATGAATAAGCAAGGCAAATGGCCACTGGTGAAAAGCAGCTCTTTTGGTTCTTTACCTCTTCATGTTTCTCTTTCTCTCCATCTCAGTGATGGACAGCATCTTCTCCAGTGGTGGAAGCTGGTTCAGCCCTTCAACAAACAACCATGAAGAGTTCTTATGACCACACAAACTAGCTGTTTGTGCATCCGACCTTGTTCTAAATGCATGTGTGGATAGTGGAGCATCGACTTAAGTCACTGCCTTGCAATACTACTGTTTTATTGCGGACCGGTTTCTGAATCCTGGTCGCTGCACACTGACCGACCCAGGGGATCAAGCAAAGAGTGTCGCAAAATTGGTGTACTGACAGGTGATGTCGGACAGGCGTGCCTGGTCCTGTCACACTCTAGCGACTCCTGGTGTTCAGATCCTGCCAGCTCAATCATGGTTCATGGTCAAAGAATATGTTCAACTCCCTGATAGAGAGCATTGTGGCAAGAAATAGAACTGCCTGCCAAGATTTGCATCTGAGCAAACATCTTGAAATTTGACTCAAGGTCATAAACACAGACTGGACAAGATTGGCACGGGAGAAACTAATGTACTATATAGATATTATTGTATTAATTTGTAGGTATAAGGGTTGTCATGCAATTGTTGTTTTTGGCCAGGTCATCACTGTATGAGAAGTGGCTTCTAATTGGCTTTCCTGAAAAATGTTTTGGGGACTTTAGTGGTAGTGTGCAAAACAAGTATTTTTGCAGGTTTTCCTACTTACAAAGCATCTACAAGTCTTTCATTTTTATCATAGGTACACTTCAACTGTGAGAGACGGAATCTAAAACAAAAATCCAGAAAATCACATTGTATGATTTTTAAATAATTAATTTGCATTCATTGCATGACATACAGAAGGTTTCTGTACCAAATATAAAGTTCTGCTTCAAATACTTAAGTCATGCAATGAATGCAAATTAATTAATAATATATAGTAAAATAATCATTTACCTCAGCCAATAAAATACCTTTACAATGTATGTTGCAAAGGTTGTTATAGATTTTCATTATGAACAAAATGGGTTACTAACAAAATAATAGATGTACTATTTTTGGTCAAATAGCATAGAGTATTTGGTATTGAAAATTAGTACACTGTGAATTTTATTTCACTATTTTCAACTACAACTTAGAAAGAATCATTATGAGATTTTCATTTCTGGATTGTTAAGATTAGTACAGACCAGGTGCAGAATCTGTTTCCTTGTAGACCAGAAGTGTGTACCTGCAATGACTCTGGTAGCCCAGCGGGCCTGCATCTCCATTCCGGGAAATATGGGCCCTTTAGCCTGGAACTTTCCAATGACTGCCAGCGTGGGGCATTCTAGGACTGGAGGAAACACCCGTCTGGAATAAAAAGACAACCAATCACTTTTATCCAGTGCAAATCTTTGCCTTATCCATCAAGGACCTTGTTATACATGTCCATGTACCTGTACAGGGGGAGCTCCCCCCCTGGGCCTGAGCATAGGGATTGGGGCAGAAAGGGGAAAGTGCTTCTGTATCCAGTACAGAAGACCACTGCGTCAATATCCTCCTCCAAGGTGCCATCCTGAAACTGCAGCCCTGACCCTTTGAACTCCATCAGGTCTGGCTTCAGTACAATCGCCCCCTGCAGAATACGGCCTGGAAGGTCATCGTTTATTAGTAGCCTCCGATCCATTGGTCTGAAAAAACAGTTTATTTTTTTATTCTTCCTTTTAAAACTGGCATAGTAACACTGCATTCAAATTTCATGTTGTCTTTTCTGTTTTTTGGGGAAGATATTTATGTTATTTTCCTCCAGGGCCTCTTTTTTTTTTTAATTGGAACATGTTTATTGTTTTGTTAAACTGAATTATATATATGAAGCATCTTTGTTTTGTGGGACAGAGGATTTAAGGGACCTAGGATTTGAGGGACCTAGGATTTGAGGGACCTAGGATATAAAATCTAAACAAGCACATTCCCTGCAACTGAATGTTTAAACAACATGTATGAGATCTTTAAGGATGGCTATTTCATTATAATGTTAATCTTGTAAATGGTATCCCTAAACAAAATATTTTTTATTATGGTTATTTATATGAAACCAAAATTCAGTGATGCTAATATATATAGAACATGTGGCAGAACATGTATACAGAAAATGATTTAATCAAATGACAGCAAGTCACACATTATTGTAGTATTTTTGACTCCCTGATTGTAAGTTTCTAAATGTATTTTACAGCTTGTACACTTACTAAATCATCCCAGATATATCATTATCTGTAGCTTGGAAGTAGAACATATTCTTAAAAACCTTCCAAAAAGTATATATAAATACTATACAACTATTGTATTAATAATAATTCATTATTCTAGCATCAGTATCAAGGAAGGTCCCCCCCGTCCCATGTTGGGAATCCCTGTTTGGTAATATGGTAGGGTGTTAGTCACCTGTTTGAGGGTTGTAGGCCATACAGACGGTGGTCGAATCGTTGGTTGAGGGTTTTCTGGGCAACCCAGTTGAGCAGCCACCTGGGCAGCATGGCAACAAACCGTGTGATGACCTTCATGTCTAGAGGCAGACCATTACTGGACATACGTGCTGCCACCCAGGACCCCTCACGGGTACTCAGGAAGGTCTGGGAGGCACAGGGGAGCGCCAATAAGATTCTCTGTAAGAGTATCTATATGAAGTGCTTTACAGATTGCTCTAAAGATCAATTAGTTATTGAGATCTAATACTGTATAATAGCAAGAGCCACAATGACAGGTCAGTCACCGAACACTGAAGGTGAACTTCTGAAAACACAATGTCAAAGTTAAGTAAAATTAAGCAAATGGGACCTGGTAAAATGCATCAGAAAAGAACAAGCAACAATATACTGATACCTTCTGGCAGACCTGAAATAAATGCATGCCTGTGCGGCTGCTCAATACTGGGTACTTAACTGCATTCCATGTACCAGCAAGGTAACAGACGAGGACAGAGCTAACACAAACCCTCAGGTTTCAGACAGGCAGTTTTCACTGTATATTCAATAAGCTATGCCTTCCTGTCCCACCTTCTCTGCAGCCCTGCTGATCTCCACAGCGATGTCCCCTCCAGAGTTCCCCATTCCAATCACCACTACCCTCTTCCCTCTGAACGCATCGGCATCCTTATACTCCCAGCTGTGTAGGAAGCGGCCAGGGAATGACTCATGGCCTGTATGGGAAACCAAAGTCAGAGGGTTGAAAAGGCAGTGTAGCTGTGGGCAAAACCTTTCACAGATACCATTTAGCAGACACTTTAATTCAAATATTTAAAGTTAGCCCAGGGGTAGATAACCCATCAGATTTGTTTGTAATTGTGCGAAAGACATGTTGTTTACCTGGGAACTGTGCTAGCGGTAAGAATGGGAGTGTGAAGTGTCCCGAACACACCAGGACACCATCAAAGATGTGTTTTTCCTCCCTTCCCTCCCTGTTCTTTGTCACCACCTCCCACTGGCCTGATTGACTAAAGTCTGGCTGCTGCCTCACACTCTGCACGCTGGTCTGAAGCGCATATGGTGACAATCAAAAGTCATGTAAACCACTAAGGAAGGGATCGCGAGTATTAGGCAGTTATGAGGTCAACAAGGGAGTAGAAACCTGGAAGATGATGTGTCTGAGGAGGTCAAAGTGTTGAGCGTAGAGCCTGAAGTACTGCAGCAGCTGGGAGTGTATCATGTAGTTGGGATATTCGGGAGGCATGGGGAAGTCACTGAAACACATCATCTCCTTGGAGGTGTTCACCACCAGAGAGCGGTAGATACTAGCGCGCCCCAGCTCAGGGGTGTCCTGTGGACAAAGACGCAGGGGTTTGTCTGAAGTGACACCATTTCCTATATAGGTATTACTGCTGACCGGGGCCTTTATAGCTTGTCAACAGAAAGCTGTACCCAGGAACACCGTTGGTGATGGACATTTACTAGTGATGTATGGTGTAGCCCTTTCTACTTGTCTCGTCAACTTCCTTAGCCATTCCCAGTCTCACCTTGAACCTCCACAGTCCCCCGATGTCATCACTGCTCTCAAAGCAGGTGGGCTCCAGACCTTCCTCCAAACAGCTCTTGATGCTGGTCAGACCTGCGGCACCCGCCCCGATCACGCACACCCGGCGAGACATACCGTCACTCGGTCCTTCAGTCTGTCTACATAGAATTGGAGACACTTCAGACGTCCTGCTTCAGTTTCCACTGACCTTATATTTAAAGCGTTGCATCCACCGAAACAATTGTCCAATCTTTATTTTGTCTGCACTGGCAATGTAAAATAACAAGTGTCCAACTCACCAACAAAATCCTGGCTGATGACGATAGAAATTGCAAAATAACAGGAAGACTACTCACATGGTGCAGGGATGGGTTTGACAAACCTGTCTTGCCTGTATATTCCCTGGTTGTTATCTGCATTTGAACTTCTTCTCCAGGTTAGAATCCACAGACAAGAGCTAGGTGGCAGACAAAACTACCTGCTCTTGTGCCTGCTCTCCGTGCCGGGAAATTACTTTAAACTCTCATAAACCAGGTTGTTGTGTAACCCCTCAGCCAGTTAGACATTCACAGGGCTGTTCAAGTGGACTTTGTTTCCTATCCCCTGGACAGCACAGGACAAAATATTTTTTAGTCCTGTGCTGTCTCATTTCTCCTTATATTAGGTTTTGGGATTCATTCTTGGAAGACTGTTCTGCCTGATCTGAGAACCCTGTCCTACTTACATATGCTCAGAGCATGACATCGAAGTAAGGCAAGCTCACTAATCAGGAAGTAAATCAAAAGCAGGGTAGGGGAATGTTGAAATGAGTTAACCCTTTACTGACATCATAACCTGAGGGTTGTTACCAACCTGCAACTTAATCTATCTGAAGATTGTTATTACTGGCCTGCAGAGCTCAGCTACATGTCTCTAAGACAGTGTTTTCTCAACCCTGCTCCTGGGCGTTCCCTGCCCTTCATGTTTTGTATCTCTTCCTGCCCTAACATACCTAATGTATCTCATGAATGAGCTACATCAGTTCTGAATAAGAACTTAAAAAGATTATTATTCAGTCTTATATTTCATTGTGAAAGCTTTGAGATTGTTCTTTTGTTTATTCAAAACTAGATAAGAAATACATTTTTAAAAAAGTGACCTGGTCAAGATAGCGACACTGATTCAAAACACATTAAAGTATACTTACAGATTCAAAACACATAAAAGATTATCCAATCTTTTAAGTTTAAAACATCAACAAGAGATTCATTGAGGAGGTGATATCCAAATAGTTGTCAAAATACTGAGAGCCTCGACATCATTGTTCATCATAGTTTTTTATTTCTATAAAAGTTTTTGTAATGCTTCATTATGACCTTCCCTCATCATAACAAGTGCTGGAGAGTTGAAGATTGAGATAACAGTTTGCTCAAGCAAGAACGATTAGCCAGCACAGCACACATGCTGGAAGTGAACACATTCCCTGGCCAACAATCACAATTGAAGTAAAAGAAGCTCTGACCTACCACAAAGAGATGCTACATGAAACTATACTTAATTAGTATTTATAATAAATTTCAGCTGACATAGCTGAGAAAGTAAAGGCACACTGCAGCTCTTCAAAATACTTTTGGGTGTAGCTGCGCAACAATAAATAACTGTGTCATCAGCATGAAACGGAAAACTAGCATTTGACTAATTTCACTAACACTGAAAAAAATGAACTTCAGGGGACAAAATACAGAGCCCTGTTAAATTGTTTTCTGGAGAATCAACTTATCAGACATCTTGCCATCAAATGGAATAGAAAGGTTTTGCACACTGATAATGCTTACAAGTGTTATCATTTAATCGAATATTGAGACGTTCAAAGACCTTCATTGGGCACATTTCTTTGACTGAAACATTGCAGTTTTCTAATAAATAAAATGACCAGCACTCTGTCATTTATTTTCAGGTGTGTGATAATGCCATCAAACTGGACACACTGAGTTATATTTGAGAGGTACCTGGCAAATGGACCATTCTTCAATGGGAAATGAATTATACCTTCCAAGAATTATTGTTAATAATTATCTTAATATTGCACCAATATTGCACCATTAAAAGTCTGTCTTTCCACACAGTTCTCACATTCTGTTATTGGCGCACATTAATTCCTGGATGGTGTTGACACCCTGATAAGAAAAAGCTCTGAATATCATGTTTGGCGATGTAGTACAGGAGTGAGGCGGTAGGTGGGGGTAGTGTTCAGGTGGTGATCCAGGGTCTCCGGTGTTGTTGAGACAAGCGAAGGGGATGGGTGAGGGGGTGGCAGGTGAGGGGAGACAGGTAAAGGTCAAGGTAGTAGGGACAGTGTGATAGGGAGTCTTTCGGCCGTCCGAGGGTGAGGGTGGGATGGGGAGAAGGGGGAGGGGTGGAGCTACTAGGGAGATTACGAAGGTGTTCAGGTGCTCCGAAGGGTGATTTTAGAGAGGAGGGAGGTGAGGTAGGAGGGAGGGTGAAGGTAAAGGTAGTATGCGGCTCCTCCTCCCACCACTGCTGTGAGGCTGACCTTCAGCATACAACCTGCCACAGAACAGCCCTGGTTCTCCTCCACCTAGGACAGGCATGGACACACAGCATAAGAACCTATACAGCATAGAATTCTGTCTGTTTAACATGACTGGCATGCAGATAGGAATATCTATTCACTTATTTTTGACTTGACTGTATATTATAACTATCAGTAAATGACTAGGCACTATGTATTTATTGGTGGTGCTGGGAAGTAATATTTTTCTTTCAAATCTGCAAAGGGGCCCACGAAATGTTTTGAATCTTAAATAAAAAGAGGCGCCCTCAGAGAACGCCTATATACAGGGCCCAGAATGTTGTGCAACACCCCTGCATGTGAGAAATAACATATATCTTCAGGATTTCTGAAGTCACCTTTCTGGTCTTGAACGGCTGGCACATACGATCAAACTGGGTGACAATGGCTTGGCGTGCCCCAGACCATTTTCCTGGACCGGTGATGCGGTACTGATAGGCAGTGACGGGACCCCACAAAACCCTCTTGAAAAGAGGGTAGTCTGTGAAGAAGAGCCAAACTAGACTGGGTCGGGCCCCCACCTCTCCAGCGATGTCATCCATGTAGGACACAAAGTCCACTTGCAGCGGCACCAACTTGGATGTGATGTAGCTGAGGACAGATTGGCAGTCTCCATTTACTGATTGATCCGAATGGATAAGAAACACCTTGCATTTTAGATATGGTTCATGCAGCACAGATAATGTGACTATGGGAAGAAAATCCTTCAGACTTTTTGTTCATGTCCTTAGTGTCATGCTCCACAGCTCTCAGCATGGCTTGTTTGGATGGCAACTTCTTATGACCTGAGAAAGCAAGAAAGTCTCCTGAATGAGCCAGAAACCTATATCAAAGATATGTGCAGTTTTTTGTTAGTGTTTGGCCTGAAGTAACTACTGCCTGCCCACCATGGACAACAGACTCACCCTTGAAGACACGTGAGACCCAGCGTGACTGTATCTCTGCCTGGGGCATGATGGCTCCCAGGGCGTGGATGAAGCCCACCACTGCCAGGGTGGGGTGCTCCAGTGAGGGGGGGAACACATGCTTGTACAGCGAGATCCGGTGGCCAGACTTATGCATTACATTGGGAGGCAGGAAGGGAAAGTCATAGTTGTAGCCCGTAGCAAACACAATCACATCCACCTAGAAAACACACAGAAACACCAAGTCAGAAAACTGTTGATTGGGTATTTATATACAAGCATGAATGCTTTAGTTTTGGTGTGTGTATGTTTATACGTGTCTGTTCACCTTGTCTACAACACTCCCGTCTTCAAACACTACACTGGAGCCTCTGATCTGTTGGATGTTGGGTTTGAGCATGACTCCACCTGTTAAGATCTTATTGGGAAGCTCATCGTTGATTACCGGGATCTGACTGAACAATCTTGGTAAGAATAGGAGGAAACACAACATGAGGCAGTGCAATGGAAGAGAGCAACACGTTAGCTCTAGCTTTGACTCCAACTCAAGGACCTGTATTAGTTTAACCATTTGTTGCAGAAAGTCAGATAAACTGACAAAAAAGGTTAATAATATCGAAACCCATAAGCTCATCAACAAAAGCATGTGTATTATCTCTAAAGACTCTAATAACCATACAGAGGTTGGAATGTTTCACACTGTCGACTAAGTGGGTAAAATATTTTTTTCTCCAGGTACTGCAGGCAACCAAGAAAACTGAGTAATCCATGTTTTTTGATGAAGTCGTCTACACTCATTGAGTGTTTAAAAAAAAAAAAAAAGCAATAAATTTATGTACATTGATGACCTAATGACAATGTTTAACAACCAGAAAATGAAACAGGCAAGCCTAGATCCGCTGGCCCGCAATTAAAAGTGATAAACTTTGTTTCCTCACTGGATATGAAACACAGTCTCCCACATGAGAGGTTGTGTCTTTTACTACTACGCTACGAAGCTATATGATTATCATGTGTCGGCATAGCATCTCTACATTAGATAATTTTGTCATGAATTAACATCACACTGAGTTTGAATTTGTTGTTAGACACCATTAGGCATTGTTTTCAACTGACTAACATTTCTTATTAAGTTTAGCTCCACAACAAATAGACTCTGTTAACTGTATGGCTTTCACCACTGGACGTTTAAACAGCTTATTAGCCTGAAATAGGCCTAGAAGTATCTACTGTACTAACTTACTACTTGGAATAGTCATAAGAATTGAGCAATTGCTAGTGAGATTGAAGATTACACAGCCAAAGCTATTTCATGGCAAAAAATATATATATATTTCATTAATAAAGAACATTGATTCAATAACTATCAGTTTAGGTGACGATAGTAATTGACTTTTTCGTCAAGTAAAAAAAAGATGAGAGAATGGTGGAAACCCCTTCTCTTTTACTGCCCAATGGGTTTTGAAAAAGCCTATATTACCCCAAAAAGCAAGGATGGTTGGGTACTTTGAAAATACACCAGAAATAGTTGCAATATTGTTTAACCGTAAACAATAACTATAAAGTAGCTGCTATCTTGATCCAAACAGCACGTGTACTTCGAAAATCCACCAGAAAGTCACAATATTAAAGTCAACAGTTTTATTTTAGGCTTAACATAGCCACTGAAGGGTGGAGCAAGATACGTTTTTGTCTATTCAGAACAAATTCTAATATCTAATTTGTTATGACCTTTCTCGAACAGCTACGCTATTTATCAAGGGATATCAGTCAGATTGTCACTCACGCCTGATGTCCACCAAATACGTCAACATTTAGAGTATGTTATTTTTGTCGGATGCCCTGTAAGTATTTTTTGTACTTGACACACGTGTGCTTTTGCAAGGCAATCTTGTTGGAATAAAGGAGTTTTTTCAGTCTCTAACGAACCTATGATAAAAGTGCATATTGCTACAGGGACATCAACTCCAAAACTACTGCCTGGAGCAGGATTGCTACTACCTGTATATCTGCGCAGTTGAATGAGATTCTATAATTGTGGAAAACAGGTGCTGGTGATTCAGCAAAGTTAAAGCAGAATGTTTCTACAGCAGTTTGATACAATGCAAGCTAATAACAGTCAGCTATCTACTTAATTCATTTTGAGTTTGTTAGTAAGGCTACTGTATCCACTAGAATTGTGAATTGTTTTGGGTCAAATTTTGCTTGAACAATGATGGTTTGACGTTGTAAATCATATACAATTTGATAAACCTGCCACATGTCGATTAGATGGCTATGGTCATGCTAAGTGCCACCCGCTGCCACGTACTCCTTTCATTAGGATCTTGAAGTTCCGTCGGACCACTGCAACTGAAAAATCATGCTCAAGTTGAAAATATTGAAAGCTTGCGTTACACAAAACACACCGCAATGCAGCATCGCATTGGACACGTGCCAATTTGGATTGCTTCAATGACAATGAAGGACTTCAGGCACAACGCAACGAGTTTGAAGTATCTGCTGGACATCAGGCCTCAGTCAGTCAGTAACTCAGTAAGAGACATTCGCTCTTATTGGCCGGCTTCCGCTTAGGTCCTCCAGGAAATATGACACAATCAACATCAACCTGGTGAGTGCACAATACATCATGGAATTGAACTGTTTATCATAACTAGTCTAGTTGGGAAAAAAGATATTTTAAAAACATTGTAAATAAAAAAGAACAAATTGAACACCCTGAATGGTAGCTAGGGTCTATGGAGGTTATACACATACATTGGAGATAAAAAACATGTTTTTGCTAAGCTTTTATGGGTTCTGATATATCAGTATCATGTTCTGCAACTAAAGGTTCAGATAATATAGTAGTGCTTTGCGTTGTGTTCAAAGCTACAGTCACAAGGCAACACACACAGACTTACCTGTGTTTGGGTTTGAGGGCATACATGGTATGATCATACATGGCGTTAAGCTTCTTCTCTCCCAACCAGTTGAGCCAGTTGATGGGCAGCAGCTGGAACAGGATGTGGACGAAGCGGGTGTTGTACTTCATGTCCACGGGCAAGCCGTTGTCTGACAGAACGCGGATCACCCAGGCACCGCGACGCGTGCTGAGATACACCTGCCGAATGGGAAGGAGGTTTGCAACGTTGATCATCATGTTCAAGACCACAGTGTTCCTGCAGGTCATATGCTGCTTCGACAGATCAAGAGATCAAGACACACATATATGAAAAGGAAGCAGAAGAAGCAAATGAACAGCAAAACTACAGCGGTGAGACAGTGAAGATCTGAATGGAACCAGTTAGCTACCTGCTCTGCCACCCGGCTGGACTCCACAGCGATGTCTCCTCCAGAGTTACCAATGCCGATCACCACCACCCTCTTCCCATGAAAGTCCTCTGGCCCCTTATAGTCCCAGCTGTGCAAGTACTTCCCCTCAAATGACTTAATACCTGAAACATACAGGATGATAACAGGAAATAAAAGATTTGGCTCCTAAAAGTTTTTTGTTTTATCACACTGCTGACTGTTTGCTGTGGAGGGTCTATGTCAGGTTATTGTAAAACAATTCCATTGCGTTGATTTATTTAGCTGCTGATTGGTTAATTTTAACTACTGACCTGGAAAGTCTTTGAGTGGCAGGTGTGGGTAGGAGTAGTGACCAGAGCACACAATGACAGAGTCAAAGACATGCGTCTCCTTCTCTCCTTCCTTGTTTTCAGTCACCACCTCCCACTGGCCTGAACGACTGAAGTCTGGTCTCTGTCTCACACTCTGCACGCTGGTCTAAAGCGCACACACAATCACGCACGCAAAAATGCATACAATCAAACCAACGTTAAATTCTCCAACAAACCTGGTGAAGCCCAGTATGTCGGGAAAATCACTAACACAGCGCTGTTACCTGGAAGCAGATGTACTGCAGAAGTTTGAAGTGTTCGGCATATAGCCTGAAGTACTGCAGGATACGGGAGTGGTGCATGTAGTTGGGATAGTCAGCTGGGATGGGGAAATCACTGAAACACATCATTTCCTTAGAGATGTTGATAGTGAGGGAGCGGTAGATACTGGCTCTGTTGGGCTCAGACACTTCCTGGCAGGAGACATAAAGGCTTTGGTCAAAAGGCAATCACATGGGCCCCTAAATTGCAGTGTTAATGTCGCCACCTTGCAGTTCGCAGCTTTATTGGGAGACCAGGGTTTGAACACAGCTTTCAGATTAGCTCAGAAGTCCCACTCAGGGTCATACAATTGGCATCTGGCTTTAGGGAGTTTGGTATCCAACATGGTTGCCCTGACGATTTGAGCTATACTGGGGGGTTTGGGTGCTTGAGAGTGCAATCTTTCTACCTCGTAAGGACTCTAGGTGGCTGAGTGAGCAGCATGATAAGAACCAGAATGGCTTAGGATGTATTTTAGAAGATGCATACTGTATTTTTGCATTGACTGTTCTGAGTCCTCTGAGAGTAGCTGCAGGGACTTAATTACTAAATGGATACAATTAAATATGGGTGAAAAACTGATACCCCCCCATTAAGACGTGAAAGGGTCTATATCACTAATGTATAAACGACACATTATTTTAGGCAGTACATTATGGTATTTGTAGTGATGGATATACTGTGTACTGAATGTTACTATGCAAAGTGTTCTTGTAATAATGTGGTCAATTTGTCTAGAAAATGTTGTCACTAACATGGCAACCATCCAAATGGCTTGAATAGATCTGCAAACCCTATTGGCTAAATGTACTGTATATCTCTGGTCCCAGCCTCACTTTAAACTTCCACAGTCCCCCGATGTCATCACTGCTCTCAAAGCAGGTGGGTTCCAGACCTTCCTCCAAACAGCTCTTGATGCTGGTCAGACCTGAAGGACCCGCCCCGATCACTGCTACTGTACGCACCATGACGATGGAACTGCACAGAGAGAAAGATATGAAGCGTGTCAGATGGGTAACTAAACCAATATAGTCCACAAGCTGATGTTTTCATTTGATGGCAGGTATGTGGGCAGGGCCAAGCATGCGCTAGAACATACTGAGGAATATTGACACATACTAGCATTTTGGTGTTAGGAAATGGCCATTCTGTGGATTGTGTTCACCTGGGTTGTCTTGTCTCACCAGGTGTCTCCCATCCTCCCGTTATCCCTGCCTCCTTAACCTGTCTTCTCGGTTTGTTCCAGTTTGTCTTGTGTGTTTATGCCGAGCGTTCCTGCAATAACTTTGAGTTCTGTTCCTGCCCCATGCCTCAACCTCTACTTGACCCCGGTATTCAAGATCTCTCTGCCTGCTCCCTACCTGTACCTTCACCGCCAGCCGGTGCACCTACCTCCTGCCCGTGAACGACTCCTATCTGCCTGCCGCTTGCCTGTCCCTCTGCTGCCAGCCAGGTATCGACCCTGCCTCCTTGAATACTCTTCTCTGTAATAAATCATTGTTACTGGAAACGAGCTGCCTGTGTCCGGGTCTGCATCTGGTTCCACCTCTGAGATTGAAGCCTGATAGTAATCTTTTACAAACTTGGGCAATGGGAAAAGTAGTCAACTGGACACATACCAATCAAAATGCTACATATTTGACCTTTAACCCAACAAGGAATGCCTCACTGAACACCAAGGGAGGAACTAAGGTTAACTGTCAGGGGCAGGACAACAGATTTTTCTCTTTGCTGGCTCTGGGATTCAATCTACCAATCTTTGGTTTACTTGTCAGAGGCTCTAAGGGTAGGAGAAACACCAGCGAGGACAGTAGGTTATGGGCTGGGCACCAGAAGAAATCTGCAGGATGTTTATTTGACCTTCATAGAGGGGCACATTCATTTTTTTATGGGACCCTCCCAATTTGCACATGCTTGCAGTGTAACTTATCTTTAAAAAGTATACCCTTTAGTGTGTAATGAACACACTACAGTGAATGGAGCTCTGTGCACCCAGCAATATTCCTTCAGTTTGCAGCCAAGCGTGCCAAAGAGCACCTCCTGGTCCTAGGCTGGGAGTACATAAGAGTATTGCATTCTATACTCAGCATGACATCTCAGATACACCAGGGCTGCCCAACCCTGTTTTTAGACATCTACAGTCCTGCAGCTTCTCCAAAACCCTGTGCATAGACATCTACAGTCCTGCAGGTTCTCTCTACAATCCTGTTCCAGGAAGTCTTATCCTTTGTGTTCTCTCTAACATGAGGTTATAACAAGCGTTTCATCTGGCAAATTACTTTAGATTTCAGAAAAAACTACAGCGGCAGTTGTGAAATCATTCATTAATTCTGCACACTTCAGTCTTTTTATAACAAATATTAAATCTATAACATATGGTTATTTCAAATCAGTACAAACTAATGATTCCACTGTAAGAATAGAAAAATAACTAATCCATACAGGGATACAGTATTCTCCAGGTCTTACCTTAGCGTTGAGAGCTGTGTGTGTGTCAGCAGTTGAGAGCTGTGTTGGCCAGAAGGCTCATCACAGCACTTCTTAAATGAACACATTGTGACTTTTTCTTTTTTGTAATCTCCAAACAAGGCTTTGATCAAAGTTCATCTGTGACTAGATTGGTGCATTTTAGATATCACAGCCAGAATAAATATCTGGCCACTCAACACAGGTCATGTCTATGTCAAATTTAACTTGGTTTGGTTCCAAAATGGCATCAAGGTACATTTTATTTTACATTTAACTTGGTTATTTTTAGGTCAGTTGATCATTTCAAGCCATGCACAACAGATAAAAAAAGTTGTCATTGTGTTCTAGTTAGTAAATGTAACACCATTTAACATTTAAACTACTGTTCCCTGAAGGATGAAAATTACAATCAGAGAACTACTGTAAGATAGTTGCATCTGTAAAAATTCCATTTGAATTCTATCCCTTTTTACAGTGTCCCTATTGATTTGAACAAATCCATCTATAAATACTGTGGTGCTCCGATCTGCTACATACACTTTGCAATAACGCCACCCCAAAACTTCGACGGGCTGCAAGCAGGGCCAGCCCTGTCCCTGCACAGCAGCATCTCACCTGGCCCTTGTCTGATGAGGTATAAGGAGAGTCCCAAATAGCAGAAGGGGAGTAGCTGGAACGGAAGCAGAGGAAGATGTGGTGGGAGAGGATCCTGTAGTTGAAGAGGCCAGAGAAGGCAGAAGGGTGACTCCAAGTCCCGCCCCCCTTGGCAATGACAAACAATGTGGGCCTCAACCTATACGAGAGAGGGAGGGATCTTGGTGTTTTTAACATCTCTGCCAGGCCAAGTGCCTGGCGACATGCTGCACTGACAACAACTTGGCCTTCAATGCAAAGAAAACCAAGGAGCATCTACAGGAAATCTAAAGGCTGCAGTTACGCCGCAGTCCCCATCGATGGCACTGAGTTGGAACATGTCTAGCTTCAAATTCCTGTGTGTCCACATCTCTGAGGACCTCTCCTGAACCCTCAACCCGGGTCAAAAAGGCAGAACAGCTCCTGTACATTTTGAGGACGCTGAGGAAGGTCTGCCTGGCTTCCCAGATCCATGTGAACTGTTACAGCTGCACAATTGAGAGCAATCTGATGAACTGTGCAAAAGTGTGGTTTGGCGGATGCTTCGTGGCCAACTGGAAGGGCCTTCAACGGGTGGTGAAAACCTCCCAGCACATCACTGATGCCCAGCTCCCATCGTAGACCTCCAGCACAAGCAGTTTCTGCATAGGGTGCATGCCATCATCAGTCTATTCACATCCATGCCACAAACTGTTTGCCCTCCTACCATCAGTAAGGCGGTGCAGGTCTCTTTGCTCTCACACCAGCAGGCTCAGAAAACAGTTTCTGTCTAGTGTAACCCTGCTGAACCAAACCCACCTGCCCACCACTTAGTACCTTGTTGCACTACTCTGTTGTACTGCTGGACTCTGGCACTGCTTTACAAAGTCTACCTCGGGAACCTCATTGCTGCTATCCCTGAATTTCACTTGCAGACTACCTTACACCTCCAACTTGCATTTGCTTCATCTCACAACTATTCATTTCCCACTTGTACATACATATACTTAATACAAAAACTTCTGCCCTCCCCTATTTACCTTGAGCTACAGTAACAAAAGAACAGGTATGTGGAACTTTATTTTTTTATAACTCCTGCTTACGCAAGGCAGATTGTTTACACAATGTCTTTTAAACAAACAAAATTACAGTGCAATCATTCTGGAGTACACCACCAAAACCCATAGAATGAACAGTCCCATTTGCTACCATATAAGGACAAACCATTATAACATAAAGCTCTACTTTACCATGTATGCAGATATTAGACATCACATATTAAGGATTATACAATAAAACAACACCACAATTGATTACAGTTTTAATTGTGTGTATGAAGCTGGTGAGATTATTTAAATGGTGCTTGTGCAGACCAATTTTTTACTGCTAGCAGAGGCCCAGATTATTGGAGCATAGTTGACTACCGACTTTTAGCTCCAACCATCGGAAACAACAGAGCTCAGATCAACTGCTAGCTGCCATTGGGCACCATAGACCCCTTGTCAACTGCTTGGTCCATTGGAACCCACTGAGCACTGGTCAACTGCTAGGTCCATTGGAACCCACAGAGCTCTGGTCAACTGATAGGTCTAATGGAACCCAGAGAGCTCTGGTCAACTGCTAGGTCCATTGGAACCCATAGAGCTCTAGGCAACTGCTAGGTCTATTGGAACCCATAGAGCTCTATTCAAATGCTAGGTCTATTGGAACCCACAGAGCTCTAGTCAAATGTTAGGTCTATTGGAACCCACAGAGCTCTAGTCAAGTGTTAGGTCTATTGGAACCCATAGAACTCTGGACATCTGCAGGCTCCAACCATAAGAACCCATAGGGCTCTGGACTGAAGTGCACCAAGGCTGTGTATACTCAGAAACACTATTTTCCCCAATATTTTTTTGCCATATCCTATCAGATGTTTTTAGAGCTGATGTGATTGGTCAAAAGACCAATTGGTGGAACAAATGTAATAATTAGCATGCCAGTGTAATGGGAATGTGGTGCCATACTGAAAACTCTTATACAGCCGTACAGTCAACGTGATTATCTAAATTAGTTTTATGAATGTCAGCCATATTTCTTTGATTGGGCATCTATTTTCAGACATTCCTTGGCGAGTAGATGCATGAAAACAGAATAACAGCAATGCACTCTTCCTTATTGCGATGTTAAGAGAACCATAATTGCTTAGGCTGAGAGTTTCTCGTCACGAGATGACAGAAAGCAGTTTCTGGGGAAGGCATGCCATTGGTTGAATCTCACAGATTCTAGAACCAATCACTGGTAAACTAGTTTCAACACCTGGATTATTGCAAAAGAAATACAGTATATAACTCAATAGATTATTTACTCAATGGATTATTTACAATAGACAAGAGAGATTAGTGGGAGAGGGGTGTCAAGAGAGACAGTGGTTAATGAAAGATTCTACTGGTGTCTGGGGAATAAAGAGAGGCCCAGGGATAGGGAATCAGACCAAAAAGTAGTTGAGAAACGGTGAGAGACATGGGTCTAACAAGCTGCTCCTTCATATTTAATTACAGTGAAGGTGTTCGAGTGGGTGGTTTCTCAGCAGAATTCACTCAAATGAGGACCACAGAGAGACATAGAGGTGAGTGACACCGAGAAGAGTTCAATCACTGAATTGAGGAGGCGGTGAAGAGTAACTGGGGGAGGAGTGAGACTATGGTCATCAAATTCAACACAATGTTCTGCCAAAATCAGTTTGCCTGGCTACACAAACCCCTTTCTCTGGACTAACTACATACAATCTCAATAGCCATTAGTTTCTCTCCTGCAAGTACTCTTAACTGACCAAAAAACAATAAAACCATCTGATTGGTCCTAGTAATCTATGGGTTTCCTCTGATTGGTCCCAGAAACCGATGGATTGGTCGGGAACCTACACTGGTAAAGCGTCACGACACACTGATTGCTTAGAGATGACTGATTACCTTCCTTGGTACACCACCACTCATTTTGTCACCTAAACGGGAATGGAAGATGTGAAATGTGTAGAAAAACAATAGAAAAAAGATGAGATCTGGATATTTACAACGTGACAATGGGATGACAACCACTATGGCAACCAGAAACACCTAAATGCCCAAGACAGCTGAGCTCTTACTCTCTCACACCTTCCTTCCTCTCCACACATTGCACCAAAATGTTACACCACAAGTATATATTCATAAGCGGCCTACAACGCCAAGGCAACCAGCAGTCAGGGAGGAGGGCAGGACAGCTGTAGGGCAGTTCAATCTGCCACACAAACCCAACTAGGGCACTATGGTGACACTGTAACTACAGCCTGCGTCACTCCCGGGTTAAACCTGGACAAACATTAAGGATGTTCCTGTCTACAACTACACAATGCGTCAGTAATATCTGCAAACCAAACAGTACAGCCTGTCTTGATCATTCACAGAGTTATCCCAAAAGGCTATTGCACTGTTATCTCTCAGGTCCGGGATGAGAAAACCTACTCAGCCCGGTCTTCACTTCAAACCCTGCCAACCTGTTTGTTGCATCATTAATCAAACAGTTGCCAGGAAACTTCCCCTTTTTATGCTGACATGAACACATTTCCCCAGTGGCCAGCATTACAAAGGTTATCTATCCGGATTGCACCAACCCAATGGACTTAAATGATTAGAAATGGAGTGGATTTAGGATGGACTGCCCTTGGACAATATTAAAGTTGATATAAGAATGTTTTCTTAGATTATTTTTACATGAAAAATGGGCCCCTAAATAGGGCAATGGTAGTCAATGCAGTTCGCTCCGTCATTACCAGAAACCAAGGCTAGAATGCTGCTCGTGGATTAGGGTGGATGCATTGTAAGGCATGTCTCAACATCAACTGTCGCAGGTCTGCTGTGAAGTATTGAATATTATGGAAAGAAAAAAATATTATAGCATGATTATATAAGTATTCACCCCCTCCGTTAGCAGCACCTTTGGGAACGATAATAACTGACATTCTCGGATAAGACCCTTAATGCTTTGCAATACAAATTTCGATGAATAAATACAGTATTGATGATTAATATTTCAGAATGTATTTTTGCGTAGTTTTGTCTATTTTCCTAAACCTTGGTTATGGCTACAACCTTCAACCCGAAAGGAAGTGCCTTCAATCGTTGCCAGAGGTGTTTCTACAAATTACTGAACACAGGGTTTGAATACTTATGAACATCAAATATCAGTTCTTCAATTTAAAATAAATTGGCACAGATTTAAAAAAAATGTTTTGCTTTGACATATAATGGGTTAATGTGTATAGATTGACAGCAGAAAAAATATTAAAACATTATTAAATCATTACAAATTAAGTTCAGAACACAACAAAATACGTAAAGGTGAAGGGAATTCTGTCTGAAGCCACTGTAAACTGTGTCATGTCTCTCATTAAAACATAATCCACCATTAATTATTGAGCATGCAGCAATCTATAGAAAATTCACATTCAGAGTAACAATATTTCACAGTGAGACACAAGACCAACCATTACATTTCACAAGCCTTACATAGCTCACGTTTCAAATAGGTCCGTTCCATAAATGGCTTTGCTGAACAGAGCACCCGAAAGATGAAATAATCATCGTTACAGAATTCTGAAACACACACACACTTCTCTTTCAGAACTGCAGAGCCCCAAACGTACACAACTAGTAGACCAGCGTATTGAGGTAATCCACTGTCCCTAGAGATATTCTAATTAGG
Source organism: Esox niger (assembly GCA_016801105.1). Taxonomy (NCBI): domain Eukaryota; kingdom Metazoa; phylum Chordata; class Actinopteri; order Esociformes; family Esocidae; genus Esox; species Esox niger. Next base: position 32,044 of record JACXGJ010005138.1, read on the forward strand.
GCAATACTACGCCCCCGGCTTATAACACCATGGCAATATTCCTTTTCACACACGCTCACACACACACAACATTCTTTTTACAGTAGAATGGAAAGTATTTCCTGGCCTTGCAGAAGTACTGTGTTGTAATGCAATGCGGTCAAGTATAGCTCCTCCAGCACAAGTGCCTCTTGTTGCAGTTCCCTGTGATTGGTGGATGGGTGGTTTGGATTGTGGCAGTCTGTTACAGTTGTTAGTGTTGAACAGGTGATGGTGACCAGTGTGGCAGGATCAATCAATGTCATAAATACATGGAGTCAGGGGACCAGTCTCCCACCAACTAGGCCCTCCGCAATGGTTGGCCCTCATCCCTGAATGAGTCCCAGCATCCCCTGCAGGCCCAGCGATGACACCCAGAGCACCTCCACCAGGTTGTACTGCCAGTAGCCCATCAGGAAGCCGAACAGCACGTCGGTCACGTTGTGTCGGCCAAGCAGCACCCGGCTCAGGCCCACCAGGCCCGACCAAAGGAGAACTAACACCCGCAGAGGGGCGGCCAGCACCAGGTGGGCGAGCAGGAAGCGGGCACACATGGCGGCGCGGGTGGCGTGCCCTGAGGGGAAGGAGTAGCGGTCCACAGAGAAGGTGGCAAACATGTCCATGCGGTTGTGGGAAGGTCGGCGGCGGCGGACGACTGCTTTCACCACGCCGACGAGGATCAGGTCTAGAAGGAGAGCTGGGGGGAGCAGATGACCGAGATATTACTCAGCAAGGCCATTCAGCTAACAGTACACAACTGTAGAACCCCCACCCTTTTCAAATGGTTCTATGAATTTGTACTTCTAATACGGTTAGAATTGTCTCCCTTTAAGGCCTATTCTTACCAAGGCTGTGGTATTTTATTTTATTTCTGAAAAGAATCATAAACAAATTAGGATGACACACTAAACCATTGGTGTGAGGTCTGATGTGATTTCCCATTAATATTTGTTTTATATCCTGCTGCGGTCACATCTACACATCTGGATTCTAGATCACTGTACTTAACCACCTGGGTATTCAAACAACAAATATATAGGGCTTAGGGGACAGTCCACACATTTCACCCTTGAATGTAGCACATTCATTGCAGGGCCATTTCAAGCCTTTTGGGCCTTCTGTTTGGCAGCTTTGTTTGGCTTCCTACGAAATCTGATGCCTGAATAAAGGAGGCCGCATATCATCAATTCTCTGACTGCTGAAAGTGATTGGCTGTCATTGCAGATCCAGAGGTTTTTCTTCACGTGCAGATAAAATCTTCCTCATGTATTTATTCACCTTGCACTTACCAAGGACTAGACAGCTTGCTCCTCGCCCCACCTCTAAGGTTTTATATCTGCTGCTGAATTTCTCCCATATGCTTCTAGCATGGTGCTCTGACGTGACCAACCTGACAAAGGAGCCTGCTTTCCTGTTTCCTGAACATCTGAGACTAAAGGGCCTAAATAATAACCCTGAGTATTTGAACAAATATTCCTAACATCCAGATAATAAGGATCGTAAGGGAACAATAATAGAACATTTACTAAATGAAGCAAAGAGCTGACCTACATCATCAGGTCCATTAGAGCTGCTCCTAATAATTACAACTGTGTTGGCCTCCAAGGATGGATCCTCTGTGGCCACCAGCAACAAGGCCCTGACTACCACTGGTGTAGAGACTGACAGGCAACAGTGAACGCTGTTTGCATATTGATGAAAAAATATCACAGATAGGAAAGACAGAAAGATGTCTATATATAGTACCTAAGTATACACAGGCTATATGTAAAACTAATGTATTAAGTAAAAATGACTTTGGTAAAGGTCAGTAATTGAGTCCTGGCAAAACCCAGTTTAAAAACCACCACATAAGACAATGTCACCATCACATACAGTATTAGCCCCTAAGCCTGTTTCATCCTCACCTCCTGCCACACACACTGCTCAGTGACAGCTTTGAACTTTTGCCAGGCAGGGAAGGAGACAGAATGAGTAAGATGGAGATAGAACTAAAGAGGGGGATAACAGAGAAGATCTGCAGTAATTGCATCTGAATACTTCAATCCTGATCAAACCCAACATACTGAACACTGAATATCCTGATCAAACCCAATATACCGAACACTTTTACTATACTGATCAAACCCAATATACCCAACACTTCTACTATCCTGATCAAACCCAATATACCCAACCCTTCTACTATCCTGATCAAACCCAATAAACCCAACACTTATACTACCCTTATCGAACCCAATATACCAAACACTTCTATTATCCTGATCAAACCCAATATACTGAACACTTCTACTATCCTGATCAAACCGAGTACACTGAACACTTTTACTATCCTGATCAGACACAGTATTCTGAACACTTTTACTATCCTGATCAGACACAGTATTCTGAACACTTTTACTATCCTGATCAGACACAGTATTCTGAACACTTTTACTATCCTGATCAGACACAGTATTCTAAACACTACTAATGTCCTGATTAACCCCAAATGAACACATAGCTCTCTTGCTTTCTCTCTACATTTCAGTCTGTATCTTTCCCTCACCCCAGACCACACCCCCAGTACACAACAGTGGGTGATATTGCTTGTCCCTACTAGACTGTTTATAACTGAAAGACTTGAGAAAAAGCAGATGCCGCGCTGTCATCTCTCCCCTGTGTGTGTGTGTGTGTGTGTTTGTGTGTGTCTATATTTCAGGCATTAGCATTGCCAGAGTTTGTGAGTGAACCTGACAGGTTCACTAGCTTGTGTTTACTTAAGTCCCGGAGGTAGACATCGAAAGGATGTGCTTTTATATTTTAACTGGGGGAAAGATAGAAAAATGTGTGCTGAAACAGAAGTTGGTCAAAATCAAAGCCATGTTGCATCGATATACGTGCACTGCAGACAGCTGTTAAAACATACTTGCAGGAAGAGAGATGATAAGCTAGAACATATATAGGCTAACCACTACCCCAGTGATCTAATAAAAACACCAACATTCATTATTAAGAGATACCATCCTGGCGGCCAGCAGAGAGACTACTGTAAGAATATGTAAAAAGAAAACTGCGGCTGGGCATGGGGATGAGGGGGTGGGATTCGTGATAAAATTGATAAGATGTGATGACCACATTAAAATGCAACCATCAATATGATAATGGAATTTACCCATAAAGAGGTTGAGCATAACTTCTTGCCCTGCGGCACTGTCAGCCTTATACAGGCCGTAGGCTGTTCCTACGAGCCATGGTATTCCATGGCCAGAAATCTCAATCAGTTTCATCAATGGTCGAATGCTGCCCCAGGAGGAATCTTCACAGGCACACACCCCCAACCGCTTTGAAAGCCACAGGTCTATGGCGAGGAGGGAGCTCAGGGCTATTCCGATAAAGGAAGGGTTGAGCCGCATACAATCCTCTTCGGGCATGCCTGTGTTGGATGAGGTGGAAGACCCAGAGCCCCTTCGCCGGGTTGGGCTCTCGGAAGCCCGCAGTCTCGCTGCGGCGGTTGGGTCTGAGCCCTGCCGTTGGAGGAGAGTCGGTACAGGTGATCGGTTAAGCGACATGAACTCGTAGCGTCCGTTGCCGTTGGAGCTGCTACTAAGACCTGGGCTTCCACTTCCTCCGCGATTGGCGCTGTGTTTTGCTTTAGGAGAAGGCATTTTGTTTCCCTTTCGGAGTTTGAAAATTGCTATAATGATTTTAAACCAAAGCAGACGGTTGTCAGTCGTGAAAATTGAATTTTTCTTGTTGCTCAATTCATCGCTTCACTCCAGATAATACCTCACGTCAGCCGCAGAGTTCCCTGAAAAGCCATCTTTGTTTTTCATTGCGCAAAGCATGCTGGTAGTGTTTCTCGCTTTGAAAGCAGCATGAAGAGAGATGTCGCACTCAGGACTATTTGGAAATATCTTACCTCCGACTTCACTGCATTACAATCCAAACCGTTAACTCGACACGGAACCCAGTGGCAAATCAGGATTTCGAAAAATTGAACTGGCCAAAGATTTTGACTCTACATTTTAACTTTCAATTTGAATTATGTGGATGACATTTTTGTCTAAATTAACAACCTTGTGAAAGGATTAGTGTTGTAACGTATCATGGTTCATTTCTGACTGATAGACTTTCACATTATGTAAGTGTTTGTATATCACACAAAAACATCGCCATTATTTGAAGAGCAATCAGACCTTCATAATTTACCCATGATTCATGTGTTGTAAATGTAGGGAAATCGGGGGACGGAGATTTCACAGTTCCGAGTTGTTATAAACGCAGCATAAAATTATGGGCCCTTTCTTGAGAGGGTTTAGATAGAAATGTATATAGGTACATTAAGACTTACCGACTGATCCTTTTTATATTTTGGAGGCTTTAATTTATAATGGGAATCAGAGGGAAACCAGTGAAAATATGATACAAAAGTATAGTGTGGGGACAGGTACTAAACATTGGTCTTCTTCAGGAAGCAGCATTCGCATGGAGTTGTGTGTTAGAAATAATTATCTGTTATTTATGATGCCAGGGAGTCAGTAACACAACTTCTATTTTGGAGCTGTTGCAACTAGGAGGGTGTGTGGCACTCACTAGACCATTGTGTCTTATTTCAAGTCTTTCAGACATGTTTCAGTTATCTTGAGTTTAATTGTGGATTTGACTGCAGTTGTGCTCATTGCATGAGGCTATGATGCTTAAATATTGTTGTGGATCATTTCATGCTGTCTTCTCCCAGCGTTTTCAAGTTAAACAGGTGCCCAGATGGGCACATTTAAAAAAAATTATACTGTCTGAAAGATACTTAATTGCTTGTCTGATACTTCTCTAGTCTGATACTTAGGGCACCAGTAATGTGCCCAATGAGTCTTTATTGATGATGCTGCTGCATGGGTTCAAATCTAGTCCACGGTTCTTTCAGCTAAGGTCATCTTTTCTATGTTTTCCCATTGCCTATGTTAGATATTAACTGTTACGTATAATGACTAAAAGAATAATAGAGTACCCAGGCAATTGAAGGGAGAGAAGTTAAATTATTTATTGAAAATTGCAACAGTGTTGTCTCATGTATGTTCCAGCATCATCTCAGCTGATCAGATCATAGTCTTCCGTTAAATAAATGATAGGCATGGATACCTAAAACAATGCATTCATTCTAAAGCACAGAGGCCACTATTCATGACACCCCTCATTGAAGCCCCTCAAGCCCAATGGTTAATTACAGTCACAAGCTTTGACAGAACATGACTTCCTGAGAGTGTGACTTCCTGAGTGTGACTTCATGGAGAGAATCTAAACACAGCGGCCCTCTTGTTTTTAATTTATATAGATTAGCTTAATTGTAACAAAACATACATTCAGAATACTCTATAAAAAGCATACATGCTTGAAGTTAAATCATAAACAGCATTATGTGTGCCCTGAGTTAAAATATTAAAGGATCCTGTCCAATCACAAGTACGAACACAACTGCAATATAACCTTTTTTCTTACCACCTTTGGGCTCCAATATACCCCTAACCAGTAGGTGGCGGTAATGGACCATGTGGTTTGCCCTGCGACATAAAAACAATAGAAGATAAAAAGGAGGAACACGGATTGGTCATGGTAGACAGGCCTTCTGACGCATCTGACTTAGTGTCTGTTGGTAACGTCACGTAGAGACGGTAGTGCGATCCTCGCGGAAGAGAGCGGACAATGCCAGGTGTACTGCTAGGAGATGTGTTCCCCAACTTCGAAGCCGAAACAACCATCGGCAAGATAAAATTCCATGACTTCTTAGGAGACTCGTAAGTGCTACTACTGAAAACATTCAGTGGCTGTTATTACTTTGTATCGGCACGTAACGTGAACATGGTGATTCATGGAAACCCCTATATATAGGTAGCGATGTAACCATGACTGTCCAGTTTCAGTTTGACCATTAAGAGTTATAATATTAATAATATGGATTACCGCTCAAATTGACAAGCTAACCACAGCAGTAAATCGGTTAAAAAAAAAATCTAAAGATGCACTACGGCCGCATGATCACACCATTGAGTCACCAGCTGGAAAGTCCCATATTGCAAACCTATCTTTGGTTTAAATATTTTTTTAAATTGGATTCAAACACAGAGCAGGGCACCCCACCCAAACGAACTCCTTCACACCTGCATCTCCTCATTTAATTTAGTTTGTGTGATTGGTGGTGATACAGGTTGAGGCCACTTAAGACAATGGGAAGCTTTTTTTTATTATTAAGTATTTTGAAGGATTTTAATGAGGGGATAATGTATCTGTAGTACACTGTTAACTTAACCTAACCTGTTGAGTATATTCGTAAGCAACTATAAAATGTCATGCTTAATGTCTGCAGAGTTACTGAGGCATGTGCAGTTTTTCCATCAGCGGTCTGTGTTTAAATGTGCATGCCACAATATCCGAAGTACAGACATTTAACAAAACATTGTCAGTGTCTTAAGCAGCTTGAAGTACGAGTTTGTTTGTGAACACACAATACTGCCATTGTTTAATGAGTTTGTGTGTGTCTTTGTGATCCAACTTGCTTTGGGCTTTCGAGTCTACTTGACCATTCAATGTCAATAGAATAGGCAAAATGTAGTTTTCATAACTAACTCACTTGATAGCACTGCAGATTTGAAGCAGTAGTCCATCTATTAACTTGATCTGATGTTGCCTCCCCATCTTTCTGAGAACATTATTATACTGCATAACTTGGTCACACCACAGCCCTCAATATATAAATATGGTGTTTTTCTATGTTTTGGTTTAACTGATCAAATTATGATCAGAAGGCCTCACAAGGATAGTAATATATGATAACATGTCCTTATGAGGAGCTTTTGCTAGGGCCACAAGGACAAAGTCCATTTCTAGCTTAGGGGTTAAGTTTAGAGTCAAGCTTTCGGTTATGACTAGTGTTAGAATGTTGGTTACTTAAAGGTTATCACTGGTCAGGTTTAGGCATTAGGGTTCAGTTTTAGATTCCATTTAGGTATTTGTTTTAGGTCACTCAACTTAAAGTTTGGGTTAGAATGAGGTTAGGGAACATTAATAGTTTTTGTCCCCACAAGGATAAGAATTCCTAACTGTGTGTGTGTGGTGTAGCCACAAGGATGACTCAGGATTTTGTTCTGCAGCAGTGTTTGTGCAGAAATAGTTGAAGTGTTCCTCTCCCCCTCTAGTGGATTTAAATTTCTTCCCAACGGATGAATTTCCTTCTGAAAACGCTTTACCATGGCCCAGTAAGTTTGTGTAAAGTAGATAAAAGTATATTATTTTAAACGTATCTCCGATGTCTACTCTGTATTTGTTTGCGTATCTAGGTGTATCTCTTCATCTAAGTCTCCCAATTGAGGCTGTTGATGGTTTGCCCCTCTGTGCATGAGTTTGCGTGCAGTATCTGGTTCAGTGATTGCAACAATAACAATCTCCTAAACTGGCAAATGCGGTTGCTACAACTCGGATACTTGTGCAACTTGCCTGTAATACATTATCCTCTAAACATATTGCAATGATCAATATGAACTTTCAAATGTTTGTAGTTCTAAACTGCAGAAAATGAGTCTTGTCCAGTGTTGTCCTGTAGAAGAGCACCTTTTTTCACCCCACCTACTGTATGTCTGACAGTTGTGGAAGGATGGGAGGTTACATCAGTAGTTAATGGCCCATGTTGTTTATATGTACTTAGATGCATAAATGTGTGGCTCTGTAACTAGGGCCTGACATTCTCCTCCTTTTTTACCCACTTTTGCATAGATTGGTATTATTGTCTGATCAACCACACATTCTAGAGATTAGCGGTCAGATGATTTTTCATAGGTCTTATACCCCACATTCTATTTCCATTAAGTAAAAGGTATCGGCTCAAGAAAAACACGCAAACATTTTTCTTTCTATCCTTGTGGGAACCTGAGGGCTAACATTCCCTAGCCCTAAGCTTACCCTCAATAACCCAACTTATACCTAAAGTTAACCTACTTAACACCTGACCAGTAATGACTACACCTAAAAGTAACTCTTATTCTAACGCGGTCCAATTGTTTTTCCCTAAATACATGACATTTTCATTGAAGTACTGGTAGGTTTAGGTTGTACTATCTTTGTAGGGAAATTGATGTGGAGAACACACCCTGTCTAATGTGTTAGGCCTGACTAGGTTCCCACGCCACCCACCACCTGTTGATCTCTGACTGAGAAACATTCGGTTTGGTATTTCCTCTCAGTAGACATCCAGATTTCTCCTATCTCCACCTCTCCTCCAGATGGGGAATCCTGTTCTCCCACCCCCGGGACTTTACTCCAGTGTGCACAACTGAGCTGGCTTGTGCTGCCAGGATCAGCGACCAGTTCAAGAAACGTAATGTCAAGATGATCGCTCTGTCCATCGATAGTGTGGCTGATCATCTCGCCTGGAGCAAGGTTGGTCTCTCTGCTTCCCTTGCATAAATGGGATACAGGTTTAGAGCCTGTCCCCTTACAATTGTATAGCATTATTATGGACAGTCTAAGATTTCCTACATCATCAAAACCCTTTCAAATCCAATATTGCACACAAATGAACTAGTGATATGACTCATATCCCACACGCCCCAGTTACAGTTGTGCTCAAAAGTTTGCATACCCATGGAGAATTGGTAATATACAGTGGGGAGAACAAGTATTTGATACACTGCTGATTTTGCAGGTTTTCCTACTT
>JACXGJ010005139.1:0-40726 GCA_016801105.1 Esox niger
GGGGGGGGGGGGGGGGGGGGGGGTTTCCAGGGTTTGCACCCGACCGCCGCATTCCCTTTACAATGTGTATTTCTGATCTACCGTTGCTACAGTAACCCGCACCTCACCCGCCCACTGCGCTGAGTTAAATGTGAAGTGTCTGGAGAGAAAAACTGCCTCCACCTTCCAGGGAACGCTATTCCACTAAGAATTCTATGTGTCCTGTTTCCTTTTAATTGACCACGCTCCCTTTTAGCATATTGCTATTCTGACATTCTTACATTAAACTATAATGTCTTCTTTATAATCAGACATTGATGCCATCTCTTACTACCTACCAGCACTGGGAACTGGGGTGTCAGTGTGCCTGCCACTGTGTGAACACAGGAAGGTGTTTGTCTGTGTGTGCCGTAAACGGTTCCTTGTCTTCAGTGTATCCAAGCTCATTCGCTTTCATGTGGGTTTCATGATAGTCTGTGGGTTTCATGCAATCACTGACATTTAAAAGCTACCGCGTGCATGCGTGTGCAAGCACGTTCTGGTTGCTCATCCCTCTATCCTCTTTGTTTTTCATCTTTTCAGTTTGCATATCCGTGCACACTGTGAATGTGGGTGCGCATGTGTGCATCTGTCGGGAATCTGCAGTGTGACATCCTAGCTGTGATCCGCCTGCTTGCTACAGCCGCAACAATTAACATGAAAGCTGAGTTGGAGGCTTCCTGATAGGCCGAGAGTGAGCCACACCCCTCTGTCCTCACCCGGGCCCCTCCACCACCACCGTTGAAGCTAGTGTGTCACGCACGCACGCACGCACAAAGGAAAGGTGTTTGTGAGAAAAAGACCATGAACTACTGAATGAAATAGTAGGACACCGCCCTCTTGTGGTGTTGGTGAAAAGTGACCACTCACACATTTTCACCAATTCAGAGGGTTCCTGGAATGACTCTAAAATGTCAGAGAAGCAATGGTCAGATTAATTGTACATATTAAATATTAGCGTGTTTGATTTAACCAGGTGAGTCCCATTTGAGACATTGAGCTGGATACGTGAAACACATCTGTTATGTTTAAAAAGGCATTTGTGTGGGATGTCTGAGTCCAGCAAGTTTGTCTGCGTGACTTGTCTTAAATGTGTCTTTCCCACTCCAGTCTCCCCTTAGTTAAGTCTGTTTCCATGTAAGCCCTGCCAGATGGTGACACTAGACAGTGAATTCTCTTTTTTATTTTTGTCCAAAGGGGGATAACCTGTTGATCTAGGTTTTTTCTTCAAATTCACAATAAAAGGCTGAATATTTTCAACATCAGGACTAGTCTCCTGAGCTAATTAAGTCTCTGTCACCTCTTTCATGGCCAGCTGACTATCGGGATCCCGGTACCGTGACAACCCTGCTTCAAATTGCTTTCCCAACCCATATGGACTGCTTTGTAGATAGGGGTGGATTCTAATGGCACCATTGAGAACAGACACAAGTGTTTATTCCGCTAATTGAGCTGTGTATTAACAGCAGTGAATTTGTTAGTGAGGGAACATCCAGACATGCTAGTACTGGCAGCAACCCTGGACAGGTTGGGAGGAGGGGACAGCGAGGCACAGAGAGGGAATGGTCTCACAGAGGAGGGCCCCGTTACAATTCTGCCAAGGGCATCCTTCCCTTTCCTCCTTCCCTCGTTCTTTACCTCCTTTCTGGAGGAGTTTGTTGTTTTCCTTGAGTGTAATCGGTTATGAACTTTACACTAACATTTCCACCATTGTCAGATTAGGAAATTGGTACTATAGCGGCAGGGAACAATTATTTTTAGGGCATGTTGCTAGTGTTGCTCCGCTTGTGGAATTCCTTGGGAGAGGGAATGATGCATAAGGTATCTGAAGTGTTGTTCCCCTTGTGGAATTTTCCACAGCCAGTTTTGAGGACTGTCTTCCTTTACCCTTCTTTTCTCGCTCACTGGCTGTCCTGTTTTTGTATCCTTCTCCCCACCTCATCTTCTTTCTCTATCTCTCCCTGTCTCCCTCTCTCCCGGTCTACCTTCCCCCCCCAACCGCCCTTCAAAAGTTTTCCCTATCTGACACATGGGCAGCTGTTCACATGTCTTTGAAATTCGCTGGAAACATCTGGCCACATCAGCCGTGAGAAGAATAAAGAAGAAGCACTAGGTCTGGAAACGTGCAAATTTAACGAGATAACAGTTCCCCATGCTACATACGTCTTCAAACACGAGTTGTTGTTTTTTAGCTCCCTGAATAGCACTGCTAAATTAAACATGGAAAGTGGAAAAGTGCATCCTCGGTCTACCTTGGCACATGTCTCCATTTAAAATCCCAACGGGATCACCTGTACATGGAGTTTTAAGCACAAATAATCTGCTGTGTGGGTTGTGACATTTACCTTAGCGCCGCCCAACAGGGATGTCTACATTTACGGTGGTAGACAAACGCGTGTGCAAGCATGTGATGTTGAAGCAGCAGTGGGTACTCATCTGGTATAGTGGTGTTTGATGGCACATTCCCCTGCATTGATTAATGGGCTGATCCTAGACCTGTCTAATTGTTCAGGTAAGGATTGGAGGAGGATGGGCTGATCCTAGACCGGTTTCGAATGGTTCAGGTAAGGACTGGAGGGCAGGCTGATTTGTGCTCGGTGATTACTCACAACTTATTCAGACAGAGAAGCATTTAACCCTGAATTACTGGTAAAGGAGAAGAACGTCAGGTGGCAGCATCTGGTGCCCTCAGTGTAGGAGCTGAAGGTCAAGGGCATGCCGGCCCGTCTGGCTTCCTGCAGTTTATTTGAGGATACACAGGTGTCTGGGGTTCCAGCGTCCCCCATGCTCTGCTGATGTCAGGGAAAATGAGATCCGCAGTGCCACTCTGCGTTGGCCCCCGGGGCAAGCTGCACTGTAGGACTGACACACTCTTAGAGGGCATGATGTTGTCACACTGTTAGAGATGGCACAAGAATGCCTCTAACATTGCAAAACTATTACCTTTTGAAGGTCCTGCCCAGAAAAAACCTGGCCACAGTTTGAGGATCAGCCATGAACCGACAGGCCAAGTACACAAAAGAGTAACACTTGTCCCCCGTATATGAAAATATTTTCACATAGCTTAGAGGAACCAGCTATGGAGTGATTGGAGTCATAGTTTTCGTTTACTTTATAGTAAGCCTAAAATAAACTAGAGTAATTTCTTTCTAATTTAACGTGTTGAATTAGTTTCAAGATCAGTGGAGGTTCAACTAATTGGTTTAACAATGCAGAAGTAAACAGACCCCACATCTCTACACACGTATCACGAGCAAGAGCACCCGCAGTTTAAATGGTGTTGTGGTTAAAGCCACAGTGTGCCAAATAGGAAACCGTATCTCAATATCTTGTTTGAAGGGAATAATACAAAATCACTATATTCTCAACCAAAAAGAACGATAACCTCGTTTGACTTGAAACCAGATTCTGATAGTGAGGTTCTCTCTTATTCCAAATCCCTACCAAACATTATCATGACTTTACATTTGCAAAGGATGCATGTTTTTGGAAACTTAATTGAGCTCGAAACTAAACCGGCTATGCAGAAACAGCTCTTTGTGTTGGTCAGAACCTGCATATAAGTTTTATGCAATGGGCCTTAAAGGTTCCACGACCTGAACAAATGAATATGACCAGCACCAAATTCACTGGCAATCTGATACGTATGTTGAATAAACAATTCACCAAGGCACAACATTATACTACTGATGCTGTATATCTGGCTAGGCTTCATATAAGGTGTAAGATGTTCATGTTCAAATCTTTATTATCAAAAAGAGTTTTGTTCCAATTTGAAGATTGTCTTCTACGGGTATTGAGTGTTATATGAATCCCATGACTGGAAAATGGCAGTTTGAGTGGAATCGTTTATCGGAAAATGTATCAGAGTTCTAAATATATTTCAGCAAATTGTGGTTTATGGAATTCTAATCTTTTACTACAGCACCAATTATAGAGCTATCTAAAATACTTGGTGTGCTTTCTGTGGTGGAATGACCTTAAGAACAGATGTCTGTGGCAGTGCTGGTCGCCTAGGTATGTTCTGTAGCTCTGTTAATTTAAAACCAGCCAAATAAGCAGGTGCAGACTGGTTCAATATAATTTCCACCTACAGAAGATAACATGAAGTAGCAGTGTTAAACACCAGGAGCGAGATTTCCATATACTGGTCTTGAGCAGAAGACAAAATTCTGTTTAACAATTCATATATTTAGATAAATGTGGGGTAGTTTGTATTGAGTATCGCCCTGTTGACGTCCATTACTTGCCAGTTTTGCTAGAAACCGGAACATCCGTTTGTTGGACACTGCACAGGGTGAGTTCCGTCGGTTCTGGCAGTTGCTCTTTTTAAAGGCAGCCGCAGGGGGTTCTGACTGATGGCCCATGTCAACAAGCCATGGAGCGTATTTACACAGGGACGGGGACTCTGCGAAATGGATCTTAATGTTTCTCTTTGCTGAGCCATTCCTTTGAGAAATAAACGGGCCCAGCCTTAGCCGACCTTGCATCTTTTTGCTGCGTGCTGCTTCTCTCTCGCGTGCACATTACTGCCTTTTCCTTTTCCCGTGGGGACAGCAATTTGCCACACTTTTACAAGCCAGGCCTTTAACCGATGGCTGCTTTGACTCATTTTGAGCTGTGTTTAACACTACAGTCATATGTTAGTTTTGGCTTTGGTGTCAGTCAAATTATTTGCAATGGGAGTGAGAGAGTGATGGGCTGCTTTGGTTCTGTTGATACAGTTGATAAAGCATGTTGGGTTGCATGCGTGCATATGTGCTGATAAGTGCTGACAGCTGGATGAATCCTTTTAAATTCAAGCTGTTTTTAACAGCAACTCTTGATTTGAATATAGAGTATTTGCCCTTGCTAGGATTACTCAGAGAGTGACTTTTTGGACCAGAAAGCCCCAATATTTAAGAGATAAAAGTGCTACAATTTGCAGAAATGATGCACATTCAATCAGGTTTTAGATGTTAATGAATGGGAGAGTAAGTCGTTGTGAATTTGAACTACAAGGAAAATAGGAGCTGTAACATTAGCTGTATAGTCACACTGTGCACAGGCACAACTCGACGTTCCTCGTGCTCACTTAGGTAGCTAGTTAAAGTTGATATTCCACAGCTAACTGTAAGAGATGCACCTAATTACTGCCCAGAATCGCCCATTATTTAGCCAACAATTGTTTATCTAATACAATTTAGCCAATATTTCAAGCTAGCTACAGAAGTTAACAGTCATCACAGAACTTTTGGAAGCAGTACATTGCTCATTTATAATGATTAATGATTGGGCATTGTGGTCAATCTGGCTTGTTACGTTAACAGTGTGGTACACCCCCCCATCTCCCAGAAATGCTTTCTATAGCAGTGACCATAACATTTTAAATTGATTGCATCCATTAGCTGATTTTTGCTCACTAGCTAGCTTTGCTAACAATCATATTTAACATTACTAGTAACTTAACATCGGTTACTGTTGTGATCTCTCTGTGGTGTTTCTGTAACCATGATCATTCTTTTGAAGCAATGTTTGTAAACACAGAACATGGTCTATGGATCTAAAGATTTCCTCAAGACAAAGTGGAAAGGTTGCTTTGGTAGAATTCAAACTGATTTACAGAGTTGTGAACAACTAAACAAATTGGCACATGTGATTCAAAGGTGTGTAGCCTAGACCACCATAGTCAACTGTCATGAATGTATGCACTTTATTAACAGATGATCGTATCAAGTGAAATGTGTATTTTACTCAACTGTCAGCGTATTTATACAGACTGAACATTTATCCAATGTTAAGTAATAACACGTCCCGACTATCAAAACAGGATAGGATTAAATGTATAGACATAGAATGAATAAAACAGGTGAATCGTTGACTTGAAATGGGTCTCCTCTTGTATTTTTTTTCCCCCCTGGACATTAAATCCTATTGACACACCACGTCCAAGTTACTTCTGAAACACTTGGTTCAGGCATTGATTCAGTGGGTCAATGATGTAACTTCTAGTGTAGTATCAGTGAATTGAGCTTTGGTCCCAGGTTCATAGTTTAATATCGAATATTCTGACATACAGTGAGGTTCCAAAGTATTGGGACAATGACAAAAATATTTTTGGGGATGGGTGGTCTCTGTACTGTAACCTATTCTTTTAGGGGGCAGGGGTATCATATTTAAGAAAGTGTTTTTCAATAAACCATGTACCACGTAGGAATTAGGTTTAATGTTCGTGTGTACGGTCAGCACAATGAACCAAACATACTGTTGAAACAAGTAAGTTGTACAGGGATTAAAACAAGTACTGGTAAGAATGTTTTTGACTGGCCATATTGATCACCCAACCTAAATACAAATGTGTATCTTGATTCACTTGTTGAAGACAATAATAAAAGCAAAAATGCCATGTAACACACAGGAACTGAAATTGCTGTAGTACAGACCTGGCAGAGCATCATCAGGGAAGTAACCAGCATCTGGTGATGTCTATCGAAAGAAAAGGATTTTCAACCAATTGATAAATATAACTTAATTAAAGACTGTTCATTTGTTCAATTCCTCTGGATTCCCTAAAATGTGCTTCCTACTCGGTTCACAGTTGTTAATGTACAGTCAAATTTAAGCTGATAGTATGCACTTATGTAACCTGTTAAATTAGTCATACAACCCTTCTAGAGGAAAGGTTTGATAGATTATATGTTAACAACAAACAACATTATATGTTAACAACAAATTAAGCACACTTGTATATTTAGCTCTGGTGCTTCCCTAATTATAATTATTTATTTAAAGTACACACACCATGATTTATTGTTAAGACTAATTTCTTTTTAACTTTACATTAATCCAAAGTTAAGACTCCCAACAAAAGCCTGTTGAAAGTTTGTGTTTCATGTTTTTAAATAATGTCAGTGCATTTTAATGTTTTCATCTTAATAGCCAGAGAAAAACCTACACATATAATGTAAATTCTCTGCATCTTAAAACGATCCAGGCTTGGAATACCTGATGTAAATCTTTAGTATGCCGCTCCTTTAATCCAGCCCAACATTTCCACATTTTTAAGGCCACACAAATGCTCCATACAAACTGACATTTACCAAATGAACCAGTTTTAAAGTCTGTATGTCCCTGACCACCCTAACAATTCTTATGGAAAACATACATTCTGGAATGAAAGTGCTACTACTTAAAGTATGTTTTTTTTCTTTTCTCCACAGGTGACCATAGGCAAGATGTATGCAACCCAGAAGACTGTTGTTGAGTGATAGGGTCCAAAGAGGTACCTCTGATGGACATCCGGGCAGTGATGGAGGGTCTCGGAAGGAGAGGAAACAAAGTCCAAGACACCATGGAAGACGTAGCACTGAACCTCAACCTCAATTCCCTTTCCCCTGAAAGCACCAATTGAATGATTATGGGAAATGCATTGTGAAACCCTATGGGTTGGGCATACTGTGTCCTTTCCAATTGGTGCTTTAACTTGATGTGTCTGTGCTACCCTAGAACAAACATATACTTTTTGGTGGTTCCCCATAGGAGCATTGGGAAACCCTTCCCTTAACATTTTGTGTTGACTATGGACCAATGGTAGATCTGAAAACATCAAATGGGCGTTATATCTTCATTTGACCTAGCTGTCTTGTGGGCAGTCGAGTGCATATATGTATCAGTGTATACAGATAGACTAGTTAATTAAGGGATTTTCAAGGTATGGTTTATTTTGGAAACAATTATTGTCCTAGGTCACAATGTCTCCAATCTTCACTATAGTATATATTTCAGCTTATGTTGTGAGCAGTAACAATTTTAAGTGTGACAGAATTTACAGACAGCCTTGATTTCCTTGTTATATTTTGGAAATTTGTTTTCAATTGTTTATTGTAAAAAAGATTTGTTTATATCCAAGTTGCAAATAAATATTTAAATATACAAAAAAGTGTCCCAAATTATGATTATTTGTGGTATGTAATATTGTTAAATGCTAATAAAGCACAATAAATACATTAACTCTATGGCATTGTTTCAAATCAGATTTTATATTTCAATTTAGAAAGTATATTTCAATATGTTTATGCTTTTGATAAACAGTGTAAAGATATTGTCTGAATCACATGACTGTAAATCAAACTCTTTATTCAAGCACTGGTAAGGACGGGTTTGATTCCTGCTGGGGCAACATTTATATAATGCTTACATGCCTCACTTTAAGTCTGTTTAGATAAACACACCGACTAAATGTTTTTACTGTTATTATTGTTATACCAAAGTGGTATAATCTGTTAAAGAAGCTTTTAGTAAGGGAGATCTTGGAAATGTGACACTCATGTTTTTTTTGGTGGATTGGGTAATAAAGTGAATGTATCACACAATGGGACCGGTGTTAAAAATATCCCCTTCTGTTGGTTTTGGATGAGCAGTGACTTAGTAGTAGGCTGAGACAGGTGTAAAGATCATATTACTCACCTTATGAGTGTCAACATTGTAAGATTGCCCATGTCTTCTAAATATCTTGTCAGCTTTTTGTCAGCTTTTTAAGGGTAGTAATCAAAAGCATTTAGAAGCACAATGAAAATCAAGTGTTTAAATTACATAATTTTAATCTGTTCTTCAATGAACCGTCCCACAGAGCAAGTCCTGACCAGCTGGCAATACAGGCAGATGGTATTTCAACCCAGCAGCCATCACTATAAAACCGCTGGGACTGCTGCTGTTTTAAGAACTACGTCTACTTAATAACCATAGGTTGCATTCATTTTCAACAGAGTATTCAGCCTTTATTAGAACATTTGGTCTTCTTCAATGTCTGCTATTCAGAAACCCAACTGATAGCCTGAAACATGAACAACATTGTACAAGTTTTCAACATAACTTTCATAAACATACATTTACCATTTAAGATGTAGAGCAACTTTGCATCGTCCCCAAGTCTATATTTACATTGAGTTTAATAGGCCAAGGTCTTCTATGTGGATGTTGTCCAGAGAGATTCTAACGTTGCTGCACAGCCCTTCTGTGTTGACAGAGTAAATAACACCCTGTGATTGCCGATTGGCCTCTTGAACATTGGTCAGGGGACGTGTATAGGACAACAACCAGACAGCCACCACGCTGTACTGTAGTGGAGGGCACATGACGCCATAAACCAGGGAAGTGACATGGCATCCCTGGCATGCGTGCTGTGCTCGCATCCTCGTCAGCAGTACCTCAAACACACTGGAGGAGTTTCACTAAATGTAATGTCATCATGTAATCTACTCACTGACTGTGATCAACACAGATGCTTTACATTAAACAACTATTCCAGAATATCATACTGCACAGTGTGTAATACCTTTTTTATATTCACAGCATATAGGTGTGTTATTAATGGTGTACATACATTTGTAGAAAAGCCAATCCTAACCTTCACCTCTAAACATATCAGGTACAATATATTGTATATTTTTGTTTGGGCAGAAATTATTTTAACTGCAAATGTGTCCATTTGCTTTTTGAAAATGTTAGCCAATGGGCACTGAATGATACTTAAGGGTGTGGTATATGGTCAATATACCGCATGGTCAATATACAACTCTGTAAAAAATTAAGAGACCACTGCACCTTTTTCTTTCCTTTTTGAGTGAGGAACAGAAGCATTCAATTTGCTGTGGTCTCTTAATTTGAACCCTTCTGTGCCTCACTCAAAACCTTCCTTTTTGACTTTTCTGTAGAGAAAATAAAAAGGTGCAGTGGTCTCATCATTTTTTCCAGAGCTGTATTTTCTAAAGCACTACACATTGAGGTTTGTTAGCCGTGGTACCAAATATACCAAAAACACCTGAGATGCATTAATGCTATTATAAATTGGCTGCCAACCCAATTAGAGTAGTAAAAGGTGATGTGATGTCATACCCGTGGTATATCTTATGTAACACAGCTGTCTGCCAATCAGCATTCGTGATTCAAAGCACCTGGTTCATAATAAAGCAGAGCCTCTATTCAAGAACCTCTATTCTTCTCATGCATTGATGGAGAACTGTGCTTCACAGAGAGAAGTAAATGTGTTTTGTACATTATGTTCCACGAACCGGCTGCCTCTCAAATCATTTGATCAAGCTGTTCTCTGTGTAGCCACGCACATCAATACGACAGATTGCTCGTTAATCACTGCACAGTGCCATGGGAGTATAAACAAGAATTGATATATTTTATGGTAGAGAGTAATTTGACAGGTTTTGCTTCATACGATGGCATTATAACTAGAACCCACGCTTTCATCCTTACACCTATTCTGGCCAATGACTCAAAAGCTGTTTAAAATGTTGCACTATTCTCTTTGAAGTAAACTATTTCTGACCGGCCGTTCCCTTCAGTGCAACACTTTGAGATCAACAGTGTTGTATATAGGTCAAAAGTAAGCAAAGGGAAAGAGTGTGCCACAAGTTTAGCATTTTCTTTGACCTTTGAGTCCCAAAAGATTTAGGAGTTGCACACTGTGATTCCTATATGAAGTAGGCTAGAGTCAAGGCATGATTAATGCAGAGACGTACAGCAGCAGAAGTCCCAGGACCCTCGAGGCATAGAAAAATGGAAATGTATTCATATACTATACCAATTTATATAGATTTTTCTTTTTTTACTGCAACCATCACTACAGGCTTGAGGCCCAGGCCCATAATGGGACCCAAGAGGCAAAGAAAATGTGAATGATATATTTTTGGTTACATTACATTACTATTAGGCTGAAATAGCACAGGGCCGGGCTTTTGTGTACAATGCCAAGAACAGTGTAGCCTTCATTTGTTTATTTTACAGCTAAAATTCTCATATTTACAGTGCACTACATTGCAATTCAAAATATCACAGATGACATTCACGTAATGAAACAGATCAACACAGCTCATCAAAATGGCTGTGAAACTGCAAAATTGAACAGCAATCCTTCTGATTGAATGACATCATAGATGTAGATCAGGTGATCATTTTTCCAAGAGATTTATAGTCATGATATGGTCCCTTGAGTCTCAGGTGTCCTCAGTGGCGTTGTTGGTGAGAAAAATCCATCAGTCTAGCACCCATCTTCATTTCTTCATTTTAAGATTGTATGATCTATTTGCAAATCAGTCCAAGAAGTATGATTGGAAACTTCAGTATTATTGGTTGTCTTTCTAGGGCAGGAAAGCAAACTTTGACTTTTAAAAAAATTGTAGGGGGATTAAAAATCATCAAATATTCAGGAGTCCTAAAATGAAAATAACCAATAGCAACTCCCTAAGTCAACGCGCGTTAATAAGTTTAACGTCTACTAAATTGATAATAAATTGCAACTAATTGCACTGAATTCGCGAAACCAACTTTAAACACCGGCGAAACAGCGAGTTTCAGGTTGCATGGAAGGCGGCGCTCTCGTAGGTCGGCATACCTGTACAGTGATACTTCAAGGTATAGTTTCTCCCCTGGTTGTTATCCCAAAACTCGCCCTGGTCATTTCTTATGTACACGGCGAAGTGCACAGAGGAATCTGGGTCTAGGAACGGAGGTGTGTACATGATAAATGTGTAACGCTCACCGACAATATTCTCCTCCACTGGCATAGGTATCGCGGGTGCGTCGACGAAGGACAGCCATTCGTTAAACGTGTACCGCACACCGACTTCGCTCTTGTAGAATTTTGGATTATTCGTCCGAATCAGCCCACGTACGTCAAACTGGGTAATGGCCACCTTCTCCAGGTTGATGTGGCGCTGCAACAACGTTGTTTCAAAATCATTAGACTGCACAGGCATCTTGAAAGTTGGGATGAGACGGTCCATGGTTAAGGTGGATTTAAAGTTTACGCACAGATCTTCAATTTGATTCTCTCGGTCCTGTTCAGGAGTTAAACGTTTCAGTCTCAACATTACCTTGGAAGGGATTTGTGGGTACTCTGCTGTGCTGAAGTGCTTGACGCTTGCCAAATTAAGGCCCATTGAGTCTGCGAATTTCACCCGTTTTCGTCCGTTATTAATTTCTTCGAAAAGGGTAGCCTGCTCCGGGTATGCGGGCAGCGATTTGGCCCTACGCCTGTCTTTCATATATTTTGCTGGTACTTCCATTAATTCATCTTCAAAGTCTTCATTACCATTCTCTGTTGACTCTTCTTTAATCCCTGATAACATGGTTCGCCCTGAATTCGGAGAACAATGTTTGAAATCACTCAGTGAAGCTGAATCGGACATATCGGTAAAGTGTTCGTTATGGACATTAACCGGAACAGTTCCAGTTATTAAGTTTAGATCCCCAATGAACTTTTCACTTTGTGTGATACGCCCACTTAAAAGCTCATCACACAACTCTAACAGTTACGTTTTTTGTCTTCAACGTCATTGCAAGTCATTGCAACAACACAAGTTTACAAACAAACGCATGCCAGCGAGTGCGTAATCACCATACGTTTTAAATGGCCATCTCCTATTGTTTTCCAGGGAAACCAGTGGCATGGCTTTTATGTTGTTGGCTTCAGGGTTTTGTGTTTGAATTAAAAGTTTGACACTAACGAGTTAGAGACTAAGTTAAGCAATTGATTATCAATAGGCTATATTATTTTCAATATTTAGCAAGCTCATATTTCATGCCAACAGCTACACAATGTGATATATTTTTGGATCAGGGAATAAGATGACCTACAAACACTTGATATACAAAATAAACCAGGTAGCTCTATCAGCGTAATATAATACAATTGTTCAATTCATGTTATGAATGAATATCTCTTTAGGACACAAAAGCAACAACATTAGTTAAATGAAAGCTTCAAAGTGAAACCTTTACGGGCTAAGCAACATGGGGTTAGACGATATCTTACATCTTTCAAAAAAGGTTTTCTGGTGAAATCTAATTTCTATTTTGAAATTTGAAGGATTTATTCATCTTCATCCGTTTATCTGGTATCCAGTCACGGGGCAGCAGCTCCAGCAAGGAACCCCAAACTTCCCTTTCCCGAGCTACATTTGCCAGCTCTGATTTGGGGATACCGAGGCCTTCCCAGGTCAGTGTTGAAATATAATCTCTCCACCTAGTCCTGGGCCTACCCCGAGGTCTCCTCCCAGCTGGACGTAACTGGAACACCTCCCTCGGGAGACGTCCTGGGGGCATCCTTACCAGATGCCCGAACCACCTCAACTGGCTCCTTTCGATGCAAAGGAGCAGCGGCTCTACTCCGAGTTCCTCACGGATGACTGAGCTTCTCACCCTATCTCTAAGGGAGATGCCAGCCACCCTTCTGAGAAAACTAATTTCAGCCGCTTGTACCCCTGATCTAGTTCTCTCAGTCATGAAATTTGAAGTAGATAAATTCAAATGAAGTAAGATAAAAACGTTTTTCTTTATATAGATGTAAGGAAAGTTTAAGATAATTCATCTACTTGTTTAGGGAGAAAAATATTGATGGGTTGTGAGTAGGAGTATATTTATATTTAAAGTAGTAGATGTTAAATTAGTTCATTTAGGACAAGATGGGGGGGATCCTTTATGGTTGATCATTTATTTCTAGCTGAAATTTGGAAACCAGCCCAGTAAACTAGCCCAGTATACTTGACAGTATTATTTTGGAACCACTTAAGTTGTACCTTAAATACAATAAATTGTATTATAATACTATACTATCCAAATAGAATTAAGTATTCTTCCTCAGTACACTTAAAATAAAAGTTTGAAAATATTAAAATTAAAATATATATTTAATTTGATTCATTTATATATACAGCTCTGGAAAAAATTAAGAGAACACTGCAAAATTATCAGTTTCTCTGTTTCTTTTGTGTTTGAGTAAAATGAAAATGGTTGTTTTATTCTATAAACTACTGACAACATTACTCCCAAATTCCAAATAAACATATTGTCATTTAGAGAATTTATTTGTAGAAATTTACAACTGGTCAAAATAACCAAAAAAGATGCATTGTTTTCAGACCTCAAATAATGCAAAGAAAACAAATCCATGTTCCTTTTTCAACAACACAATACTAATTCTTTAACTTAGGAAGAGTTAAGAAATCAATATTTGGTGGAATGACAGATTTTTAATCACAGCTTTCATGCGTATTGGCATGCTCTCCACCAGTCTGTCACATTGCTGTTGGGTGACATTATGCAAAAAATGTAAGTAGCTCGGCTATGTTTGATGGCTTGTGACAATCCATCTCCCTCTTGATCAAATTGCAGAGGTTTTCAATGGGGTTCAGCTCTGGAGATTTGGCTGGCCATGACAGGGTCTTGATCTGCTGGTCCTCCATCCACACCTTGATTGACCTGGTTGTGTGGCATGGAGCTTTGTCCTGCTGGAGTTGGAGAACATTGTCAGGGCAGAAAAAAGCAGGTGTACTTCCAGGATAACCTTGTACTTGGATTAATTCATATGTCCACAAAGACAAACCAGCCTGATTCCAGCCTTACTGAAGCATCCACAGATCATCACTGATCCTCCACTAAATTTCAGGACCGCACCTCAGGACTATCAGGACCACACCTCAGAACTATCAGGACCACAATTCAGGACCACACCTCAGATCTATCAGGACCACACCTCAGATCTATCAGGACCACACCTCAGAATTGTCAGGACCACAATTCAGGACCCCACCTCAGGAATATCAGGACCACACCTCAGAACTATCAGGACCACACCTCAGAACTGTCAGGACCACACCTCAGAGCTATCAGGACCACACCTCAGGACTATCAGGACCACACCTCAGAACTGTCAGGACCACAATTCAGGACCACACCTCAGGATTATTAGGACCACACCTCCGGACTATCAGGACCACACCTGAGAACTATCAGGACCACACTTCAGGACTATTAGGTCCACACCTTAGGACTATAATGACCGTAATTCAGGACCACTCATCTCTCGGTTTCTTCCTAAGTTCTGTCCTTCTATGGAGTTTTGCCTATCTACTATGCATCAAATCAATTGCTGCTTGGTTTTGGGAGGTTTCAGGCTGGGTGTCTGTAAAAGCACTTTGTGATAACTGCTGATGTAAAAACAGCTTTATTTCTCCTTCATAATGCGTTTGAGGCAATCAGTTTTGCGCCAAGGTAGTGTTCGTATACAGAAGACCTTCATTGTCTCTACTGTAGTAGTACATATTATGTCAAGAACTGCATAAATGAGCAAATAGAAATGACATTCCATAATTACATTAAGACATGAAGGGCAGTCAATATTGAAAATGTTAAGAACTTTTTATGTTTTTAAAAATGCAGCCACAAATACCATCAAGCGCTATGATGAAATTGGAATTCGGCTATTAACTGAGATTGAATCCCAAATAATCAGACAGTTGGCTCCACCAGAATTTTTTTTATGTATAAATTGCATAAAGTATTACAAACTAATAAAAATATTTTGGTCTTTTAGGTGAAGACTGCTACATAAAACATTTTTATTTATTCAAATTATATAGAGTATTGGTTATCTATTCACAATAAAGCTTAAGAAAGAAGATTCTTGGATTAAAATCCTGCAGCGCATGCAAGGTCCCCCTGCTTAAGCCAGCGCATGTCCAGGCTCGTCTGAAGTTTGCCAGTGACCATCTGTATGATCCAGAGGAGGAATAGGAGAAAGTCATGTGGTCTGATGAGACAAAAATAGAGCTTTTTGGTCTAAACTACACTTGCTGTGTTTGGTGGA
Organism: Esox niger; assembly: GCA_016801105.1. NCBI lineage: Eukaryota > Metazoa > Chordata > Actinopteri > Esociformes > Esocidae > Esox > Esox niger. The sequence continues at coordinate 15,656 of JACXGJ010005139.1, forward strand.
AGAAGAAGGATGAGTACAACCCCAAGAACACCATCCCAACCCTGAAGCATGGAGGTGGAAACATCATTCTTTGGGGATGCTTTTCTGCAAAGGGGACAAGACGACTGCACCGAATTGAGGGGAGGATGGATGGGGCCATGTTTCGGAAGATCTTGGCCAACAATCTCCTTCCCTCAGTAAGAGCATTGAAGATGGGTCGTGGCTGGGTCTTCCAGCATGACAATGAACTGAAACACACTGCCAGGGCAACCAAGGAGTGGCTCCGTAAGAAGCATCTCAAGGTCTTGGAGTGGCCTAGCCAGTCTCCAGGCCTGAACCAAATAGATAATCTTTGAAGGGAGCGGAAAGTCCGTATTGCCCAGCGACAGCCCCGAAACCTGAAGGATCTGGAAGTCTGTATGGAGGAGTGGGCCAAAATCATTCTGCAGTGTGTGCAAACCTGGTCTAAAACTACAGGAAACATATGATCTCTGTAATTGCAAACAAAGGTTTCTGTACCAAATAATTAGTTGTGATTTTCTGATGTATCAAATATTTATGTCATGCAATAAATGCAAATTCATTATTTAAAAATCATACAATGTGGTTTACAGACCTCTACATGCTTTGTAAGTAGGAAAACCTGCAAAATCAGCAGTGTATCAAATACTTGTTCTCCCCACTGTACGTATATATACCAAATACATAAGGCCTTTATTACAAAGGAAACTGGTCTAACAAATATTAATGTAGAGAGGTTGAATAGTTATGCAAGCAACATACAACTCTGGAAAAAATGAAGAGACCGCTGCACCCTTTTCTTTCTTTTCCAAAAAAGTCGAAAGGAAGGTTTTGAGTGAGGAACTGAAGGGTTACATTTGCTGTATTTCCTTTTTTATTTCCCAACATAAATCCACTAACCTTAATTTAATCTAAGTGTCAATGTTTTAAAATAAAATAGCAAACACACATTAAAATGAAACGGTTCAGCATATTGCGCTAAATTCAAATGCTGCTTGATATCCATTGTATCAATTAAAATAGTTCATAGAAGATTAGGGAGCTTAGCCGAATCAAATAATTGGCAGTACCTTCAGTCATTTCATTTTCACCATTTTTAGTTTGGAAGTTCCTACAAGAAACCCATCAGCTACTTCATTACGAAAAAATAGAATAGCTGTGAAAGCGCAGTAACTCCAGTCAACTGTGATATTTTGGATTCAGTTGCAGAAAAACTGCAGTGTACTGCATTGAACTGCATTTCTGCAGCAAAATTACAGTAGGGATATTTTTCTTTGGATGCAGTTATTTTTTGGATGCAGCAAAATATATATACTACGGAAGATACAATGCTTTGATTTTTTACACAATTAACCGCCCCTCCTCTAGGGTTCTTGGAAGAATTGTGTGGAATTATCTTTCAGTGCCAAGAAAAGTTCAGTGAAGAACATTCTGAGATTCTAAGAATACTTGTTGAACTGCTAAGGTTTTGTGTACCATAGTTCCAGACAGTTACATCATAGACCAAACCTATGAAAAAAATAAATCAATATTGGCTGGCCATCGTACAACATTTGCTTAACATTAACATGTGGTAAGGATTGTGATATATATTTAAATACACTTTTAAGAGAATTCACTGGTACATTTCCACCATATATGTACCAATATGGTGGAAATACAATCATTTTTAGTTTATACTAAAACAGCATTGACCAGATTATAAACCATGCAGCTGCAATACATGGGCACTAAAGCCACAAGATTATATAAAGATTACCTTTGATGTTGATTCTAGAATAGGATACACATTTTGTCCTCATGTCAATCACTATCTGAATTAAATTATTCAAAGTTTTCCTGATGACAGTCCCAAGTGTGTTAATCCCCCCCAGCAAAAAAGACAGTAAAGAATCTCATTTGTCAAATAAAAAAAACAGCTGTTTCCTTTAATGTTTCACAACATTTGGTTCAGCAAAATGAACAAAATGCAGGTGTCTGCTTAACCTTTTCTTGGCACTGTAATGGTTTATCCACTAGATGGTGCTCTGTAACCATTTTATTGTACAAGATCACATTTTCATATACTTTAAGCTTGCAGGGAAAGTGGGTTTCACTAACATACCTCCCACTCAATGGAGGATTAAGTCAGAGTAGTAGTAACAACCATGAAATACAAGCTAATTGTTACAAAACAGTGTAATGAAGTTTTATTGAAAAAAATCTGTACAATCACATTTGAGTTATGTAGAACATTCAATGGCGATTTTCCTTAAAACACATTCTAACAGCTCATAAACTGGAAATATAGGAGTACTTTCCACTTGAAGAAATTATTTCCTGGTCATGGAAAATCAACTCAATTCCCAATTTTAGTTGTAGACCTCTGTGCTCCCTGAGCTTGACTCTAAAGCCAGGGCTACTGCTGCAATCTAGAAAAGTAGCATTTCTAGAAACAGGTTGAAAACCTCTGGATCTACAAAGCAGTCACTTAAAATTGGTACAAGCATGTGGCCTTCAAACTATGGAATGTTCAAAACATGGCACCAGCAATTTGGGATCACTGGAGGTGAATATTTTTGGGTATTAATGTGAAATCAACTAACATTTTATAGAATCATTAATCTATCGGGCTGGACACCGTTGTCCCTTGGCATGAGAGGTGAGGCACGAGTTGTGAATACATTTCTAATTACATACGATTCCTCCTAGCGTTAAGGTAGCAGGAGGATTGGGTCACTGTAGGAAAATACATTTCTGATTTGGGTTTCAAGCTGAAAATGTTTAAGAACATTTCACAGATTTCATTTTGGAAAATCGAGATATACATACATTTTATTTATTTGCAATAGAGCATGCTAAATGTTACAACCTGAGCAGACATTAGAGAATCTTAAGACATTAATGCACAACTGCATGTATACTGTATTTCTATTTCACAATATCAACACGTTCATATAAATCTGAAATCGCAATGTACGCAAATACATGCATTGTATTTATATCTATCTATCTATATCAAGAGTGGGATAAAGGATTAACAACAATAATATATGCCTTCATTAATAGGATGTAAAGTAACTGGACGAAAACCACAAAATCAATCATGGGTACTGTAGATCTGTGAAAATCCCAAAAGGCAGCAGTTGTTTCTTGGGGATCTAACACAGGCTCTGTAGCAGCCATTCTGAAGCCAGAGGTTTCGATTTACATTTGATCGGCAAAGATGACAAAACAGATTGCCAGGTCACTCCTCCTCAGATGTGTAAAGGCGGTACAACAACGTGACGAAAGCTGCAGCCAAAGCGGGTATCAACCAGTTAGTCCACCAACTGTTGAGGGGAAAGAATCAGAGATAAAACATATCAAAGAATGGAAATATTTGTTCCTTGAGAAACCAGAGCCATACCTGCATTGAAAACAATTACCCTATATAATTTAAAAAGTATTAAAGATTGCAGGCATTCAATTAAAAAAAGTCTACCAATAATTTCAATCTTATTCCTATACGTACCTCGAGGTTTCCACTACTGGGTTTGCAAGTGATTCCTAAAGATAAGCAAAGGGTTTACGTCATTGTATCAACATTATGAGCAGGCTTTTCTTTATGATAAATGTTAATGCTTCTCTTTTGGTGCACATTGTAAACTACAAGGTTTTCAAAAGAACATGATGCCACACCTGAAACCATATAAAACCACTCAGCGTGCTAAAAGATCACATGATTAGAGTAAACAATCCCATTGGAGGTACACTGACTTGAAATTCACATTCATTACTTTTACTTACTGAAGGTTTAACCATCTTCGGCCTGTCGTCCTACAGGGAAGAGGGGGGAAAGCAGGTTGGGACAGAGTAGCAAGAAGAAAAAGTCATTCTTTGACAGTTGGCTGGCACTGAAAATATTTAGAACGAGGCCTTGCTTCCCTACTTAGATTACGCTACCTGTGGAAAATAGCTGAGAACTAAATTAATTATATCTTACACAGATAAGCTAACATCAGCCAATACCAACTGGTCTGATTTATTAATTTATCAAACACATTCAATGTGCATATTAAGAGATATCCTCCATAGCTATGATGTAGCCTACACATTGTGGTATGTTGAAAATCTAACATTGCTTACCAGTATGGTCATTTTCAGCAAGGCTATGGGACTGCTGAAGTAAACTACATGATATCATGGTCATCTTCATTAAATTAAGATGCCGTATAGAGAATGTAAGAGCAGCCAACATAAGTGTGCTTACAGGTACTGCACAATTTCAATAGGTTTGGTTTAGCCACAGTTGTGTTTAGCGGCCACAATGACTCGTTCAGTGTCACACTTGTTTTGGGCGGAGCGCACCACAAAGAAAGGTCACATGAAGACTTCTGATATTGTGTAAGAATGTGCACTCATTGTCCAACAGAAACTTAAATTAGTCATTCCTTACAGTTCAGTCATATGTCTAAAAATGTAAAAGAATATTGCCTGCTAGTTATGAATGTACATTAAAAAAAAATCTTGGCTGACACCATAGTGTGTATACATGACCTTGATATAGAATGTATGGTGTATAATACATGTTATGTGGAATATAAGCTGTATCATTCATAAATCAAATAACATTTCAAAAAGGTTTGATGGAAAACAGAAAGATTTGGTGCTCGTGGGTATGGCTTGTGTGTCTTTCTGTCCAATTAAACAACTTCTGGACAATATTACTGTTGACTTTAAAAGAGCCCTTTTGGCTCAAGAGCACAGCCCAGAGGATGAAATTTGTTTGGGTTCTCTAAAAGAAGAACTTACTGGGTGCAGTTCTCCGACAACAAAGCTGGCGGCCATCTCTCTAGCGTCCGACGAGTGCCCCACGTCTTCGAAGCTCTCCGTGGCATCGCCACCGGCCTGCTCCCTTAAGACCTCCTCTCCACCAGGGTGCTGAAGGGCATGATGGGTTATATAATTACTTAGAAGGCTCCCCTTCCGATATGTAAATTCAGTATCCTCTGGAATTATTGACCCCCTTGGTATGCAATGACATGGCAATTTACTCAAAAAAACAAATGTTGAAACAGAGTGGAATACCAGTTGAAAAACAGTAGCATCATACAACACGTCAACCCAATTAAATGCCTTGCTGAGGCACAGCTCCAAAACGGGCACACAAAATAGTTTTCTTATGTAGGAAATGTAGAAGAACAGCACTTGACACATCAAATAAGCTTTTAAGAGGACTTTTCAAATGACAAACATCAATTATAGAACCAGTCTGAAAATAATGTCCTTACGAGTGATTTATGTAATCCATGTGTCCATAATGCGCTACATAAGTCCAACTTTAATTCGTGAAAATAACTTTATGGATAAACTAAACAAGCTAGCCTTGTTATAGCAGCTAAGGAGCCTCAATTACTCATGCGTTGCTTGAACAGACTGGAATTTCTAAATGTTTTTTGGAGGGAACATGGTGTAGATCTGCCAGATATATTTTTTCTTCAGACAAACAGTCCCAGAGCAGGAGGAAGGGAGGATGGGTCTGCCTATCCATAAAGTGGTAGGTGCGAACAGAATGTTCCAGCATCATAAATTACAACACAGAATGAGAATGGCTGGGAAATCGATGATGAAATCCCCATCAAGATATGCAGATGTGGTGAACCACACACATCTGTAAAGAACAAACTTCACTTTCTGAAAGTAAATCATTAAAGCGACTGGATTTCACACAAGCTATAGTGTATTTAATAGGACATGTAAAGCTGAGTAAGCAGCTCCGGTCGCAAACTTCTACTAAAATGCAAGTGTAAAATTAATTTGCGAACAAACAATAACCACACTTAACAGTGAGGTTAACCCTAACATCCTTGGCAGTTTCTTGAAATGCAATATTCAATAGAAATGGTAGAGCTTGTCTAGGAGATTTTGAGATTTGGCCTTAGAAATAGCCTAGGACCAAGTAACCCTGACCTAAAGCAGTAATGCCTAGCCTAAACCTAAAAGTAAAACCAGATGTAACACTATGCTCAATTGTGTGTTTCCCTAAACCTAACCCCTGAGCCGGCAATCAAGTTTTCCCTAGTGGGAATCTGCCCCAAAAAATAACATTTTAAGGACCTATTTTTTTTAAATACAAATCTGCAGCTCAAATGCCACTAAAGCTTCAGCTCCTTCGTTAATCAGACCCTGTAGTCAATAATTTACTCATAGACATAATGAAATCAATCTGCCATGTACTTGGGGTATTTAGGAAAACGACTGTGTTGATTGCATAACATAACAGAAACATTTAGGAAAAAGTCAAAAACACTAACATTTGGTTGAACTCCATGAAAAAGGATGTGCCCTGCTGACAACACCCTTTTAAAACCTGACCCACATCCCATTCCCAACTATTCAATGCACACACATTTTAATTAAATATTTGAACCACAACAGCTCATTGCTGGAGAAGACGCTAGATCATGGGCACAACACCTGGTGGTTATGGTAGCTATGGTCTAAAACCACAAGACCTATGGTGCTGTGGTTTTAGACCATAGCTCCGCAAGGACAGTGACATGATCTTCTAATTATATGCCTTTCTGAGCTCTAAGCCTTACTGTCTGATCACAAAAAAGTAAAGGGACCCTGTATCCAGCAGTATGAACTCAGGTGGGAAATGCATTGCTTAGGGATACATGTCCTCGTCTAAACCCGGGCTCGGATCTCGCAGGCTGCTTTATCAACTTCATTTTTATAATATTTTATCTGGCCATCTTATTGGCAATACTTGTCGATATTGTACTACCAACAATAAGACTAAGCATATCCAGTTGCAATTTCCAATTAGTTCAAGAGTTTAAGAAAAAAGACAGTGAATTGCCTCCGTTATTCCACTTCTTAAACTATGTACAAAATGGTATGAACTAACATCACGTCAGTACTACGCCTAGTTAATGATTGTTCAGACAATCGACCGTGGTTCCGATGCAACTGAGCACACTCTGGCTACAGGCTATCCCTAATATTCAACCAATATGGTGGGGGCGATTAGTCTAAATCAAATTTGATTGGCTAACGTAAATAAAACGAACTATTCGTTTCCCACATTTTCTCACCTCCTCCAGAAATTTGGTGACATCGTAGACTTTGTGATTTATTATAATCCAAGTACTCTTGAAAGAATTCCTTTCCTCGATTTCTGAAAGCCGATAGTATTTTACAGATTGTCCGTTTTTCGCTTTATCCTCCATTTACCTTTAAATAAATGTATATGAGTTTAATGTGAATTCAATAAATGCTTTTTTAAGTCGCACGGTTAATTCGATGCAGTAACTTTGCAGTCATGCAGACATTCAATCTAGTTACAGAGTTCAGGGTTTCTATTGTAGTTCCTGGCACGTAGAGGGAACCGCCCCTATATTTGCCCATGGTTGCGATGATTGGTTATTTGTACATTTCCTGAGACTCTGAGGCAATTATATTGGCGTACTAGATTGTCAGTCAAAACTTGGGAGAATCCCATTCAGGATGTTGACTGGGGTAAAGGTCACAAAAGTTCAAACTGAGGTCCGACTTGTCACGCAATACGATAAAAAGAAGTTCATAATAATGAAATGCGGGTCAATATGCATTACATGGGCTAATGCACAGTCTAATGTCAAACAATGCATAAGAAACAACAAGACAACTGTGATATAATAGTGTAGGTTTTTATGTTAATTGTGAGATTTATTTAGAGGCAATGCACATGCTATTTATTTTACTTGAAACATATTGGACATGTTCGAATGAATCATATATCATGGGCTGATTGAGAGTGAATTACAAAACTAAAAGTAATAATAAGACTTTATGATGAAAAGTAATTGACAGTCTATTGTATCGACTCGAACACGGTCAGCGTAACCACCTCTTGATAATTAGGTCTGCGGGAGAGTAGTAACATTGTGCACGCGATGACTTTCCCTTTCCCGCCAGAATTAGGGAAGACAAGTACTAGAAGCTAGGTGTAGTGATATTTGTTGGTTTTGGCTTAGCTGCGTAGAAAACCATTTTGTTGTCTCGAAAAACAGTGTTAGCCAGGTTGGGTTTCTTCTCGGCGTACTATATATATCATGCCAAGGTCAGTAGTGATTTTTTTTACCTAGCTAGCTAAAACAAGGAGACAATGTAGCCTAGTGCCAGTCAGTAGCTAGCACTAGGCTAGGCAGTGGGAAATTAGCTACGAACAAGTCCCACCCAAAGTGCTTTCGTGGTATTGTGCATAATACATTCTACAAAGTTTATCATAAAATGAATGGAACTAAAGTTTAGTTTAAATATTTATCGCTTTGCCTGTGGAAGAAGTATTCCTTTTTATTTATAGAAAATATTTTTTACTCAGTCATAGTTCGCTTTCCCTGACTGCTGTGCTCACTGTTGCCAGATTTCCTGCTCAATTAGACTGCGGCAAAAAGGATCGGGTCGATTTACAGATAGCTTTGAAAGTTTTTGTGGAGTCTGCCGGTGATTGAGCAGTGTACTGTACGGTCAATAAAATCTGGCAACCCTAACAGTGTTTATCCTTACCATTGTAGATCAGCCTGTGATCTAGGTGACCTACAGCATAATCAAGGTTTTTAAATAAGCTACATTTTCAGTTTGAACCAAATCAAACTAACACAGCCCTCAATGTATCAACGGCGCAATTGTAGTATAAAGTGATCAGCACAGCCTCTGTCCAGTTTATATTCTACCTACATCTGACTTTCAACAGGATGAGTAGAGGTGGCGAGCAGTCCCTGTTCTTTTTAAATGTCCCTGACATGAGGAAGCTGTGTTTTGTCACTCTGTCTTTGCAGTCTGAGGATGGGGAGGTAAGGAACAAGCAGATGAAAACCTGCAGGTGAGATATTTGCTCTGCTTGATTGGAGGTAACTAGGCCGTTTTAGATTACTGCAGTGAAGGCTAATTACAAAATAAAATCTTGACCCAATGCAAATGTTTTTGATCTTTTTCTGTTTTATTTTACTAAAGTATATTGTTACTGAAGTTCTCAGGTAATGAGCAGAATAATTTAATGAACTTTTTCTGCATTCACTTCCAGGGAGCTGTTACTGTTGTACGCAGACATCGTAGCCTCACCAGTGTTGGGGTCATTTTCAGAGATCATAGTGATAATGGGGGTAAGTGTGCAGTCAAGTCAATTATTTGGTAGCTCATTATACAGGTAGACTGACATTTGATAACATGGACTTGTGGCCATAAGCAAATACAAGACTTGCTTCTGGAAATTCTGTAGTGTGATTACATATTTTAAACCATTGTTTGAAAAACATGGTTATGAATGTGAAATGTGTTCCCTTGTGTATGTAATTAATCATAATGTTGTATTTGATTACCAATTGCCTCACAAAAGCCTGTTAGCTTACGATTGGCGTGTTTTCCGATTGCTGCAGATTATATATGTGTGCAATCAGTAAAACACCACCTTCAAATTCCGTGCTTCACGACAGGATTTTGGCCGGCACGCAAGTGGGGCATTCCACTCAAATTACTGGAACAGTCCTAGGAAATGGTTTGTTTTCCTTAGAGAGTTTCATGGGTTGTGTTCATTAGAGCCCAAATGCAATACAATGAACGGAGAAAATGGAAGGGACGCAGGATTTTTCATTCTCTGTTGCAAACAGTTTGATTTTTCTCTTCCATGCCATGAATTTTGAGGGATTTACCAAATCTGTTTCACTGTGTATTTTGTCATTGGACCTCAAATATTGATATTATATGTAATGGGTATTCTAAAGCAACATACATGTGTACTCTTTTACATGTTCATTCACCAAAATGCTGTCTCTAGTATAAATAGAGTATATCAACAGATCTATTTGTTAGTGAGATGAGAGGTGTGTGGGCGGGTAATGTGTGGGCGTGTGGAAGGTACGTGTGTTCGTGTCTACACATCTCGTGCAGAGGCATGTTGCATGCAACCCAAAATAGTTGTTGTGCATTCCAAACACTATCATCTTTTTTCTCCTGGATTATAGCCAAAAGTATAGAAAGACGCAACATAAGAATGAAACACAAATGACCTCCTACCTGCCCAATCTGCGTTATTTATCCCTGTGAAATAAACCTGAACCCAGATTTTGCTTCTGCTCTCACGCCTCTCACGCTCACTTTACTAGTGCCTCACGCTAAAGATCTTCACAGATACACTCAAATCCGATTACCCCATGTCCAAACACAATCCAATGCACAGTGGCCATGTATTTTGAATCTGTGTGATAATATGGGAAGTAGATACAAAATCCTAAATTATATTTAAACAAGGACTATCTTGATTATATATGTATAATAATATGCCTTTGTATATGAAATTTACTGGTTATTGCACTTGGATCAGGACAGCTCATTTCATCATTTATCTCTCCTGTCCACCTGTCTGCCTCCCTTTCTCTGGTTTGAGTCCATGTTATCACAAAACTGTTCCGACTGTCTGGGTACTGTTGTTTGCAATTATTAATTGATGTGGATCATTTCTGACTTGTGTGGTGATGAAGATTTCGTTTTAGAATCTCCGCAACCCTGGAGCTTAGTTGGGCTTTGTACTTCTAGTGGAGGCAGCACCTGCTCTATCCTGACATCCCAATGAAGTTGATATACTATTACAGCGCTGTGCGTAGGTCCCGCCCCACTATCTTAAGATGGATGCACTAACTGTAAGAGCCTTAATAAGCATCTGCTAATTGAAAAAAGAAAGATCGTCACTAGCCTACTACCAAACATGCTTAATCTGGATACATATCCAACCCAGTTGAGATCCAATGCTCCCTAATCTCAGACTGATTTTGCATTGGATCTGATTGACCTTGGATCTCAGTCAGAGCAGATGCTGATTCTCATTGTGTTGGATGGGATTTTCATGGATAAAAGGCTTGCGCCTACAGTAAATCTCGGGACACAATGGAAGACCTCTACTCCACACAGTTCTGGTAAATCATTAAATTGTTTAACAACCTCCCCTTTCACCCAGTGTGTCATTGAAAGGCTCAATAATATCCGTTTGTGAATTTGATTCCTTTGGTTGCCCAAATAATTGAATATAAACTCCCCCCTTACAGATTGCCTTTTTTAAGAGTGGAATTCTACACGCTTATGTACCAAGACATAGTCTTCAGGTAAGCTTGGGTTGGTTTTGTAATCACGTTCACTCACTGCTTTTGCTGTCCTGACCAAGTTTAGTTTTCTGTTCACTCTCCACGTCTGACATATGAAATTGCTTTATGTTGAAGGTGAAATTGCCTGTCAAACAGGGTTTTCTATGAAATGGAAGACATCTTGTTCTTATTGCTTTTATTTTAATCTTGTCAATGCCATACTTTTCTAATGACTTCTCACTCATGCTCACTCTGCTTCTTACTAGGTCCTTGGTTGTGAATCCCTGATCTTGTGGGCTTCATGTGGGTAGAGGCTTCACTGCTGGTCAGCTAATTGACATGTGGGCTCTCTTTTGTTTGAACAGATGGGCTCTCCTCAGAGGGTTCTCCCAGGTATTTTGCAGACTTGTCTGTCCTACTCCTTAATTACCAGATTGGCACCAAACTGGAACAAAGTCGGACAGTTCCTTATCGCTGGTATGTAGAAGGGTGAAGAAATATGGGATTTATAATGGTGTGATTATACTATTGTAATAGGTAAGTTTTAGCAGTTAACCACCTGCCTGTTTTATCTTGGACATTCAAGCCCCCTTTTTCAACAGTATTGTTTGTAATGGCAGCCAGAATATCGGATTTACACAGTAATACACCCAGACAAGGTATACGTTTGTGTAGAAAGATTGACTATGCTATACAATGCTGAATGTGGCATTAATGCATTACTAGTTGTCTCACTATGCTGCAACAATGCTTAGAATGGCAAAACACAACCCTTACCATATTTCCCTTTTACACAACCGTCTCAGTGGTATTAAATTGGTAACCCATACCCATAGCATAGGCCCTAACTTCACACAGAAGGGCTTAGACAAAGTCACTGTACAAGGGCATAAATAAAACTGGAAACATAAAACTCTAAAATTTAAAACAAAACTCCAGGTTGTAAATTATTTTGGTAGGCAGTCACAAAGGTCATTGTTTAATCGCAGGCCCTGTTGAGAAGGCATGTCTGTAATCACAGTGACTCAGCTAATGTTACACCACCCACCTTCACCTTCACCTTGGGCCTATTTAATATGACAGTGAGAGTAACTGATTCTGAGATCACAAATCCACATTGACACACACACACACACACACACAAACATACTGTATGTAAACACACACACTTACAGACTGCTGTCCCAAATTTCTTTATAGGTTGTTATCCCATTGGTAATTATTGCATCTTTTCTCACCAAATTAATCAACCATTCAACTGATTTGAAGTTCCCATGTTAGCTGGATTACTTTACCTTGCCATTCAGCATAATCTACCATTTGAATGGGTGGGATCCATAAACATCTTGTCTGTCACTTTAGATTACGACTGAGAACTGTGCTGTTTTGACAACTATATCAATGTCCTTGAAAAAGTGTCCAATTCGTACGATAACAGAGTGAGTGAAGGCCAGTCTGTCCTTCGACTTGGAGGTTTTCCATACTAAACTCAACCTTACATTACAACTCTGCTCTCTTTTTATCTAGTCTTTCTTGACTGCCAAAATGGCCCACACACACATTTGAAATGCTTTGAGGTCCCTCATCATCATTCATACGATAATTATTCAAACATTTGGAGAGTGGGATATCTCGACACCTAGGGATATGGGTGACATCTCTTTCTCTAGGCAGCAAGGCCTCTCGTTACTTATGACGAGTAGAAGGTCCTCGTTAAACTGCCTTGCTTTGGCTATTAAGGACTGCAATCTGAAGGCTCTGTACTGACAGCCTTAAACATGGCAATACTCGCAAATTTCATCATCACAAGCTTGCACTGATAACTGGCTGTACAAGCATAACTTGAGGCAGATTCTTCTGCAGCTTATCAGCATGCACAGCATGAACAGGCCCATTAATAATGACTAGTACAAATGGATCTGTACTGTAATGCAAGAGCACTACTGTATGTTTGATGAAATAACCATTTCTATTGATTACATTCACATTCTAGGAAGGGATTTTTTGACTGATCCTGGGAAGCTTAACGCCATCGGTATGTGGGTTTTATGATTTTCTATTGGGCAAAAGCTAACGTGACAAATGACTAGTTAGTGCTGTTGGCTTAATTTAACCTCGTAGACAATTGTCTCAAATGTTTGTTTTAGTGATGATTCAGATAGTGTTTTATATTTTTATCTACAGAACTTTTGATCATCGCTGAATGTATTGGTACATTTTGTTTCTGGTCTACAAACTTGTTGGGTCAGTTTGTTTTGGGTGTGTTTGGGTTAGGTCTTGCCCTGTAGTAACTGAATAGAAAATGACAGTATGTCGGGATTCGTTTTTGGGTAAAGTAAAAATAGAAGATGTTATCAAACCATAATGGTAAATTTTGAGTGATAGAATCGTGAATAGTTACAGGTGAGAAAGTTGCAGCGGCACAAGTATTTTAGCAATTAAAAATGCTAACCCTCGGAGTTGTAGAAATGGTATGCGGTTAGAATATGTCTCTTCATAATTATCCATTCATTAATTTCAAAGTCATGGCAGCCTCTGAAAAATATTTGTTGTACACAGAGAAACAGAATTAACTTTAATTTAAAGTTGCATTTGTTCAAATATTTTGTATTTCTTTAAATGGGGAGAGTGAAGTGCTTTTATGTCTAAATGGTAAAACAGATGCTTAAGCATTTACATTACGTTTTAGTCATTTAGCTGACACCTTCATACAGAGGGACTTACAGTACTCAGTGTTTCTGACAACAAAATAAACAAATAGTGGGCCAAATTCTTAATGTTGATCATTTGAATAAAGACATTTTCTCTGATGAAATGTACTAAACGAGAGCACTGAATTCTATCTTCCATTTGGAATTGATATCAATGCACTGCTAAGATTTTACTTAAATAAAATCATCAAGGTAATTATTTTTAATAATAGTTCACGGTGCTCATGTCACTGAAGTCAGCCTCAGATCCAACAGGTTGACAAAGTGCAGTGTTTGTATTGCCAGTGATGGAGTTGAGTGCCAGTGAGAGCCAGCTGTGTGTCAGTGTGGAGGCCAGCACTGTCCGCCTCCCCCCAACCAGGGTCAGTAAAAACACCCTCTGTTATTGTGTGAAATACCTGTGTGTCTTCTATAGTAAGCCACTTAAACAAAAGTATGTTAGAAAGACCTAACTTAATGAAGCTGTTTATTGGCATTTCCCCCAACGCCACATGCCCTGTTTTCTTATCACACAGACAGACATTAACACGTTATGTTAATTTATATTTACATTCTAGTTTTTTAGATTAGAGTTAAGTATCTTGCTCAAGGGCACATAATCTGATGTTTCACCTGATCGACACAGGGATTTTATTAGTCTAAGCTTTGGCTACCTTCCAACCCTAATTTCACCCTTATCATGTATGTTTCATCATGGTTTCAAAATGGTCATTTGCTCTCAGTGCCTAATAAAATCTTGAGATTCTCTTTAGTTATTTGTTGTTGTCCTCTGTATTTCAATGATTGCGTGGTTGAGTTTTAGTTGGAGGACTTAGACGTCCCTCCCACGGTCCTGAGGAACTTCTATAGCCACCCTGATTCTGTTATCCAGACCTTCTCCATGTCCAGCAGCTGGTGTTACGTACTGCCCAGGTCAGCATTTTCCTCTTAAAAGGCAGACTGTGTGATATTGCGGAAGTCACAGTTGGATGCTGTTCAGAATAAGAAGTATTACAAGCAAATGGGCAAGGGGCGTTTGTAAACAAAGACACATTATAAACATAATATTGAACATTTGATATGCCAGGGAACATGAATGTAGCATTTATGGACAGAACATAAACCAATCCAATTTATTATATGAAGATTATTTACATCAGTGATTGTCACAAACGGCTTATCCAGATAGCCAGCCTAAAATCCCAAAGAACAAGTAAGATGGTGATGCTTAGTGGATGAGACGGACTCTTCTAACTGTGCCGGATGAAGATAAAGATATTATATAAGAGAAATATTTTATCAAGACGTTCAGTCATTCAGTTCACCAGCGGGTCAAAACAGTCTTCTCTATTCTATGTCAGCTAGCTTTTTGTAAGCAAGTGTTAAAAACGTATTATAAAAGACAGGACCTCAGTGATAGTGTCAATGTCAGACTTTTAACACACATTGGAATTTCAGTTCTTTTTTGAAAATGTAATTTAAATGACCCCAAAATCTGACCCAAGGCGCTCCCTGTGTATTTTATATGTTAAGCTTCCGTTTGTGTTGTTTGTAGCATGAAAAGGGGTCAGATCGTCAGTGTCAGTCAACGGATGCCCACCAACAGCCCCTTCCAGTGCTACTCTGACATCCAGAATCACTGGAACAGTCTGGTAGGTTATCACTCCATCGCAAATCTCTTTGTGCTGTTTTGCCAAGTATTTTGTTCTCTGGCCGGACCAACAGGCTGGGACCTGGCTTGGTAAAATAAACTTCACCTGACCATGTTACCTGACTACTGTAGGAAAAGATAAGTCCTAAATGTTATAACACCTGGTCAAGAAAATGAGCACCTTAACAAATAATTTTTCACAGTAAAAACAGACGTTGCTATATACCAAGGCCCGCTCTCAATCTTACCAACAAATGATGTTCAGTGTCACAACCATGTCAAAGCTGTAAATTATTTATGCTATGTCAACAACAGTGCAAACACACAGCAGCAACACACACACAGACGTCAACAGGGAATTGTTATTGTGACAGCAACCACAGGAGCAAAACCTGCTCAACCCACCAGATGGTGGTGAATGAGTTATCATTGCTCACATCCAGGTCTGTTAGCAACAACAATGCGTTTGGGAAGTATTCAGGCCTATTCAGTTTCTCCACATTTTATTATGTACTATACTTAATTTACCATCAGTCTAAACATAACCCCTCGTAATGACAAAATGAAAACAATTTTTTAGCAGTTGGTGCCATTTTATATATATGACAGACCAATTATTCAATATGTTGTAGCACACCCACTGGCAGAGATCACAGCTTCAAGTCTTCTTGCCTATGCCTTGACCAGCTTTGCATTTTCCATTCCTCCTGGATCCTCAAATGCTGTCAGATTGGATGGAGAGTGTTATCTGCAATCTTCATGTCTCCTCACAGATATTCAATCAAACTCATTTTATAAAGCAATTTTTACATTAGGAGTTGACACAAACTGCACAATGTTCAATGAGCTTCAAAGGATTTAGCTGTGCCATTTGTGTACATTCAAAGACATTCCATGGACTCAAAACGATTGTTGACATTTTGGCTGGTTTTCCCATCTTTGCAGAAACACTCTAAAGCTCTATTAGAGTTGCCATTGGGTTCTTGTTCCCCTTTCTGACCAAGTTCCTTCTTACCCGGTCACTTAGTGTGGCTGGACGGTCGGCTCATGTAAGAGTTTTGGTGGTTTCAGACTTTCATTTCACAATGATGGGGCCCACTGTGTTCCGGAGAACTTTATTTCCAGGTTGGCAAAAATTTCCTTGGACGCCATGGCTTAGTTTTTGCTCTGACATGCACTGTGAAAGGTGGGACCTTAAATAGACAGGGTTGTGCCTTTCTAAATAATGCCCAATCTGGAGAATGTTTCACAGGTGGACTGCGAGTTCAAGACACAAGTCAAGGATGGTCAAAGGACACAAATAGAAGCTCAATTTGTGTTCGCGCAAATGGTCTGAATACTTATGTAAATTAGATATATAGGTTTTTTTTCCTCAATAAATTTGATTACAATTGTGATAGTGTATTCTCGTAGCTTGTGTAAATTGACGGCATGAATAAAAACATTGATATCAGTCTGCTTCGCAACAAAATGTGGAGAAAGGGAATGGCTCTGTCTTCAAAAGACTGAGCCACTGTAAACGTGGATTTGGCCCATTCGATATTGTGTGGCGGTGTACGTGTGTTGTGTTTGCGCTGTTGTGACAGATTTCATGCGTTTGTTTGTGGACCTGCCCGGTCAGAGTGGCAGTAGCTATGATTCGCTAACATTGGCTGGAAAGGAGCCAGCAGATTTCCACAATGTCTAACAGTTTAGTCCACCACCATGATGTTGATTAAGGTCTCGCTGCTCCTTAAATGGACGATGATGAACATGGACCGCAACAGCCCTCTCCTCAACACATGTTATCAGTCAAGTACAGTGTGGTAGGACTGTTGTGTTGTATGCCAGCATTGAGCAAGGCCTCGAGTTGCTGGATAGAACATATGGACCGGACAGCTGGCTGATATCATTGTTTAGCACATTACAAGTGTTGGGTCTGTTCTCACATCTGGCTGAGTGGTTCACAGCCAGAGAAGGGTTAGGGTGATGGTTAACCTTTGATCACAAACAAAACATCTCCCTTGATGTCTGTTCTCCTCATCTGTCTGGTTAACACTGATAAAATTCATAGACATACACCTATTAACCTATTTATCCCTGTTAATTCTGCTTTACCGGTTTCTTCTCTAGTATGGCTACCAACTCCCGCAAATGGAGGAGGAAGAAGTTATCTATTGCAGTGTGTACTTCAAACTGGTCGGAGAACAGCTGTTCACGTATCCCTCTACCCCTGTGGTTTGGGTTGTCCTTCATGTTATGATTCAAACCTGACACTTCTACAGTACAAGTCAAAAGTCTGGACACATCCATTCACTTGAAGTGTGTCCAAACTTTTGGCTGGTTCTGAATTTCTATTAACACAACTGTTAACACAATGTCAGATTTCTGAAGTCAGAGGGAATGTCAAGACACTTTAGATTAGTCAGAATGTCATTCATTGTCAGTGGTTTCAAAGGACCCTTGGGAGCAGGAGGAAGAACAACTTCCGAGTTCCTCCTGATCATCTTTTCTTTTTTGAATGTTTCTGAAAACCTCAAATTTATTTTGGTTTTTCTCCTTAACAGTTTTTAACAGTTTTTAAGTTTCCCTCCCTCAAGTTCCCCCAACAGCACACATTTTTGTTGTAGCCCTACACAAGCATGCCCAATGACACTTAATGAGAACCTGATAATCTGTTGACAAGGTGAATCAGCTGTGCCTGGCCGGCGCTACAATGAAAACGTACTCTGGAAGGCACTGGAGCACCGAGTTAGGAAGCACTGCTCTGTAACATAGATTACAATTTTATTAAAGTACAGGTATTACAACCAACAAAGTAAGACAGCCTTATTTGAACAGTTCAGCTTAGCTCATGAAACATGTTGTATTCTTGAAGAATCACTGGCTGTGATACAAATCCCTTCCAGTCCCGGACTGCTCCTTTCCAGTTGTTCTGATTCTTAACTGCTCTGCTGAGATACCCTCTGAGCTGTGTCCGGACTCAGCCAGTGCAGCGGTGTCCCCGAGTGGACCTCCAGGGGGTGCTCAGCGCCTTCTTATCTCACTTGAGGGAGAGCCTGCAGGCGATTTGTGGCTTTCCAGCCCGCATGACCAGCAGACCCTGCTACCACACCTCAAGCCTGCTCAGCTCTGCCTCAGCAAAGGTATAGCATGCATTCATATTCAAACAGGTACAGGACTCAGGGTTTTCCTTCAAAATTACATGGCCATTTGCTAAGTGATTAAGACGTACTGGTACACCTTTTTGGGGTTGTTTTTGCTTTCTGTTTTAAACGACGCATACAATCTTTATAAAATATAAATTTTGACAATTACTTGTTATGTCATGTTTCAGTTTTATCCATTTGAAGACTCTAAAGTTCCCAAACAGGGATTAACATAGTTTTGTCATCACTACCTTTTATAAAGGAGCTGTGATAATAAATGAATGATACATCTGGGTCCTCCCAATAGGATGTGAAAAACGAGCAGAGAGAGAAGGCTTCGGTTCTCTCCGTCCTCCCACCCTTTCTGGTGATTTATTGATGCAATCTTTGTGATTAATACAAGGCACAGAGGAAATCCTCAAGTTTCCAAATGGAAACAATTGCCAAGCGTTCCGCTAGCAGCTATGTTATTTCCTTTTGGGTATATTCATTATTGCACACTGTAGCAAAACGTTCATGGACATAACATGTTTTGGACTACTTCGAGTTGTTCCCTTGTTGTTTCACTACATTTGCTTCACTGTGGTTCCCAGTGAATATGACCCTGGCTAACTCGCTGTTTCAGTCTGATTATTTCCACTCGGGTTCCCATTGAATATGTCCCTGCCTAACACTGTTTCAGTCAGATTTTTTCCACTCTGTTTCCCAGTGAACATGACCCTGGCTTATTGTGGCTGCATATGGGGGTGGAAGGACTCGCTGCCAAAGTTAATAAGAGTTTAATATGTGCTGGACCTTAAATGTGGTTGTGTTGACTAATTAGGTTGGGAGCTTAGTTAATTTTCACAAAGATTTTGTTATTCAAGCTACAAGCACACAAAATAAACAAATATAGTAGTGGAATTCGCACAAAAATCATTTGTTTTACTAGAGAAATTGTTTTGTGTTATAATTCAGCAATGATCAGTTGGTATTGTAAACAAAGCTGATACAGTTCCTTCTTTGATTATGTAATACTTTAACAAAATGGCAATTGCAACAGAAAACATTCATGTGACAGTCTGGCAAAATGTCCTGTTCATTAGAGATCATTGGACAACATGACAATACTGTTATATACTCTTAGAATTATACAACTGCTGTATACACTTGCAAGACAGCTTGACATTTTAGTGCCCAGGACTGTGTGTCTTTGTTCCAGCATCGCTCCATTCTGTATTCTTTTGTGTCCACAGATGGCCAGTGGCAAACCGGTGAACTTGACGGCCAAGTCTGCTAGCAGGCCCGTACTTAGCCAACTCCCTCCTCCCGGCCCCCTGAAGCCCTCATTCAGTGGGGCAGCATGTACCCGGACTATCAGACTGCCAGTGGGACAGAGTAGCAACAGTATCTTCCCGGGCATTGGGAGAACTCAGGGTGTTCACCCAAATCCTCCACAGGGAAATACCCCAGGAAGAGGCTCAACCTCCCTCAATCCCGGTCCTGCCCCTCCCCCTCACACAAGACAAACCCAGCACAGCCAGGTTGCACTGACTGCACCAAAGATGGTGCCCATCTTTAAGTCCCTCCCGCGCCACATCAGTGTAACCCAGCTTCTGGCTGAGAAGCTTCAGAGGAGAGCCGAAGAGCAACAACAGGCACTTGTGTCTGGAAAGAAGAGGCCCTGCCCAGTCTTCACTACCTCCTCCTCATCTTCTTCGTCTTCCTTCTCATCTGTTCCCCACTCTTTGTTTTCTTCTTACTCCTCTGAGAGAACACAGGATGCCTACAGACCCACCCCAGTATCAGTGTCTTGCATTCCTCCCTGCCCGAGGTCTGAAGGCTTTCCTACATACCACTCCCAGGTGCACACCAGCGATAGCTTGTTCAGAGAGAGGGATGAGTTCACTTGGGGTCCCCCCGGACCTCCTCCGTCTCGCCCTCATGGGCCCTTCCATTTCGCCCTGAGATTACATTCAGATCTTAGGAATTAAGTGGAATGTGTCCAACCCACACTTAAATGCTTATTCCCCATTGAAATTAGTGCTTGATTGTTTGTGGAGCCATTGCTTTTCTTGGGGGATGATTCAGTCCTGTGCCGTATGTTCAAGGCACTGTATGCATGGTGGTCAAAATAACGTTATGCTTGTACAGTTCATTTGCTACGAATATTAGGGAGTTTTAGAAAAATATAAATGTGTCATTTTCAACTGTCATTAAAGCAGTTGCTTCTCATCTGTTAGGGGGACTTGTTTGAGTCGAAACCGAAGAAGCCAAAGTCGGCAGTACAGGATGTGGACGTGGAGAAACATGCGAGAGTTAACCAGGTAAGTGGTCTGTCCTTCACTATACCTTGGCCTTTTCCATAGCGTGATGTAAACTAAAACATTTGTAAAATGTTGACGATCAAGACGGGTAAAATAATCTAACACTTTAATTGGGTGATACAGTCGGCAAGCGGTTTAAGGAAGGCGAAACATCCCACCCAAATACGATTATTTAATTGGACAATACATCCGGTGAAGTGTTCTGATTGGACAATACATCCTTTGATGTGTTCAGTAGGGTCCATAAACCAAATGGATTTTTCCACTGTATTCTTAACTGAATTCCATTTCTAGCTTTTACTGCACTACATTCATCCAGTGTGTAGTTCTTGAGCCAGAAACTTTCTTCACAGAAGTATTTTAACAAAAGTTATGACTCGGTTGATCGTTTTTATGAGAGAGATGTTGCATAGAGTGATTCCTGTCCTTGTGACTGATTTCTTGGGCCAGTCAGGGGACAGGGTGATTTAATATACTTAATGCAGGGTCTAGAGGGATTTCCAGGGATGTTTATCATAAAAATAACTTGACAGCGTCTTTATCTTTTGTAACTGAATTGGGCTTTCTTAGAAGTAATAACAGGGGTAAAGTCAACTCTGGATGTCCAAATTTGTGTTTTTCTGTAATTAATGTGAATGGTGTTCCTGTAAATTAACACCCATCTACACACACATCTACAGAAAGTACATTAATGCACCCATTAAGCAATGAACAAAATTAGGGATATCATCTCCTGGAAATGGCAAAAACTCAGTAATGTGTTGTTTAAAATTCTCCTCATGAGTTAACTTTTTTATCGAAGCTGAAGTGGATCTAATCTCTTGTTTTGTTATAAGTGATGTTTTTTGTGGTGGAGAAACAATAGTTAGCTTTCCGTAGTTTTGTGATTTGAGAGCATTGAGAATTGATCTACCTCCCTTTTCAAGTTAAATTATGATAAGGAAGATGTTAAAATGGCTTTCGAAAATACATATTACTCTTATTGATTGATTGATTGGATGTCGGACTGAACGTGTCTTCTGTGCTATTCAGCTGTCAAAGATCAATGCAGCAACCCTACAGGCCTGGCTGAAGAGCCGTGGTGTGGCCGTGCGGTCCAAGGAAAGGAAAGAGGAGCTGGTGTCAAAGGTCATGGGTTGTTTGAGTGAAATGTGAGGGTCGCCTTCCTGACAGACACAGAGGAGGTCATACAACACCCTTCAACGGTCATTAGTTAGTTTTGCATTGCGGTTATTGGGTTTCACCACATACCTTTATGGGGTTCTTGTTATGGAGTTAGAAAGATGTAAGATGTTTATGGCCTTACGTTTCAGGTTAGAACAGGCCCTTTTATGTAATGTAGTGTTTATTATATATATTTGTAGTAGAAGGCATCATATTTCTTTATATTGTTGTTTTTTACTCATCCCTATTACTTGTTTTCTTGTTTCAAATGTAATGTCATATAGTGTGAGTGTATTAGGGCATTTTTGGTTTTGCAGAGTAGTGCTGCTTATTTTCATATTTATTATGGTCCTTTGAAATTGTGCATGCACATTTATTGCCATAATAAAACAAAGATTATGTTTTTATATTTAAATACAAGTATTCTTATTTTTGAATTAATATTCCTTTTCCACATTCTGCTTTCTGCAAAGTAAATGGTATCTCTAGCGTCCTGAGTTCCAGTACTATTTGCAATCTTTCAAATTCTTACGTTTCTGCTTAAGGTGCGATTTTTTTTAATGTATATCGGTTCCACTTTATCAGTCCATGTACATGTTCAATCAAGCACAGTTACTGAACACAGGTCAAATATTAAAAATGGTAAATATGACTTGAACCCAGGTCTGCCTTTGACCGCATTGAAGTGTGCTATGTTTACAGAGCCAGCCAGTCAACTCACAGATTCTCTTCAATGCCTCTCACAGACAGAATTCTGGAGTGGGGTGGCTGCTGTGACAGCAAAATAGTGTGGTGTAAGTATGATGGAAAACGCAGCGATGGTTGTTTGAGCCCGCTGTAATGATACTCTCAGTTTGGATCGACGGCAGAAGAGAAAAAGGCACTTGAGTGAAATGTAAATGAAGTGTGGCTTCTTTGATCACAAGTGTCAGAAGCCAAACTGCATTTATTTCAAAGTGGAGACTTAAGGCTCTTTCTTTTTGGAATATTCCGGCAAAAGTTTAATGAACTATACAAATCTGACAAGGAGAGCTTTGCATGTAGTTAAGATTCACAACAGGGCAGGATTGAACTTTCTTCTAGTTTTTAAAAAGCAATTATTTTAAAGAGGTTGCATTTCATACATCAACATTTTTTATGTGAAACAGAGCACATTCATTTTTTATCCTTTACTTTGGCTTTAAGTGCAACTGTTTTTCATTTGAATAATGGCTCCATGCATCATGATCCTTCTAGGGATGCATGTGCTCTTACTGATAGTAATTTGATATTACTCAGAAAATTTGCCTGTTAGTCATCACCAGCAAGTAGTTGTGTTTCACTCAGTACAGACATTTAGATGTTTTGTCATATAGATTGTATTTTTCATGTCCATGCCTATGGTTACCAAATGCCATCAAGCCTTTTTTAATCTTTGTCTCTTGACTGTATGGAGACCTACTGATGGACAGAGAGGTGTAAAGACAGTCGAGGAGTCTGAGCCATCTGTCAACAAGATAGAGACACAGATCTGTAGTCCGGTGGACTGACTGGTGGAGAGACGGACCTTGAGGTGTAGGTCTAGACATGAGACGGAAAGCGGTGCGGGGACAGAAAGGTGTACAGCACGGCTGCAGGAGACCGAGGGTGAGTTCCTGAGGAACACCCTGTGTTTGACTGCTGTCGCTCCAGGGCTCGGGCACACATTCCGCTGGCCGAGGCATGCTGTAACTTGTGCCTGTGTGTTTGAAAACCCATGGGTTGCTGCAAGACACGGATCTCTTTACCTGATGTAGGTAAACGACATACTTTTACCGATCACCCACCCCAAACTAATGAGCTATTAGGTCTCTGCTACCGTATTACAGGATTTTCACAGATCAACGTGTTGGATTTTTGTCAGTTCAAAGCGAAGCGTATAAAACATGAACATATTTTGCTTTTGGGAGGTATTCAGACCATGATGTTTTCTATATCTTGTTACATTATACACATATTTGAAAAGGGCTTACATTTCTTCCTCATTAATCTACACCCAGTACTGCATAATGACAGCAAAATCTGTTATGTATTGCAAGTTTATAAAAATCTCACAAACATATATTACAAATATTACATTTATATATGTATTCAGATCCCTTTGCAGTATATTTGGCAGCGATTACAGCCTTGAGTCTTCTACCTGAAATTAGATGTGTCAAGCTAAACCTGTATTTGGGGAGTGTCACTCATTCTTTGTGGATCGTCTCAAGCTTTGTCAGGTTGAATGGGGAATGTCAATTCACAGCAATTTTTGGGTCTCTACAGAGATGTTTCATCGGGTTCAAGTCTGCACTCTGCCTGGGCCAGTCAAGGACATTCATATACTTGTCCCAATGCCACTTGTGCGTTCTCATGGCTGTGTGCTGTGGGTCATTGTCCTGTTGGAAGAATACTCTGATGTCCTGAATACTCTGGAGCAAGCTTTTATCTAGGATTTGGTTGCACTTATTTTGAGGGTCCTAATATCAATCTGTAGATGTTTTACAATTAGTAATAATACTAACAATAAGCTTTCAACAAACGTTCCACTCACTATCTGTTGATGAACAACTGCTTGCTAGAGTTAAGTCTAGGTTAATGATAAGGTTTAGGTTTAGGGTTAGGCTGTCACTGTTGAGAGGTAGGACATGTGGAGCAGAGCAGACTTCAAACATTATTACTGCTATCACTCACTTGGAACTATTACAAAATAATAAATAAAAGGCCCAACCATGCCCAGACCAGAACACCCAAGGGGGGAGGGCGGGGGGCTAGGTGGCGACTCTGGCCCCAGAGCAGGACATGTCGACGGGACAGGTAAGGCTCTGCTCCCAGAGCAGGACATGTCACCTGGACAGGTAGAGGCTCTGCTCCCAGAGCAGGACATGTCGCCGGGACAGGTAGAGGCTCTGCTCCCAGAGCAGGACATGTCGCCGGGACAGGTAGAGGCTCTGCTCCCAGAGCAGGACATGTCGCCGGGACAGGTAGAGGCTCTGCTCCCAGAGCAGGACATGTCGCCGGGACAGGTAGAGGCTCTGCTCCCAGAGCAGG
>JACXGJ010005140.1:0-40867 GCA_016801105.1 Esox niger
TGGAGTGTTTCATTTCTCCAACTCATTGCCTCTTCGTCTGTGTTTTGGTTGCCTTTTTCGCCCCTCACCAACACCCGTCCTTGTCTATTTACATTAACAACCTTTTGGGTAACGCTGCAATCGTGTGTGTGTGTGTGTGTGTGTGTGTGTGTGTGTGTGTGTGTGTGTGTGTGTGTGTGTGTGTGTGAGTAAGTTTGTGAGCGAGAGAGAGGGGAAGATTAAGGAATGCCGAAGAAAAAGGCCACTGGCTGTTTTAAATAGGCAACTTCAGTTACAGTCAGAAAGAATGCATTGAGACACACACACACACAAACAAATTCTCATACACATTCTGCAAGCACACACATGAAATGTGGAGGTGTGGGCACACTGAAATATGTGTATGTGATTATAACACACACTTAAGTATTGACAGAATGAATAAGGCTATTGTTGTTTAGGAATCCTCCACAGTCCAGGCAAACAGTTGCCATGTTATCCTCTTCTAAACTCTCCTTTCGGCAAAGTGAAATAATGCACATTAGCCCTGAATCCATAAAGCCTAAAGAAGCTCAACCACTGAATTAAAGTGCGTAAATGGGCCAGATTAGTTAATTTTGGGGGGAACACTGGATTAATAATAATGTAAACTGATAGTTCAGCACATTGCTCTAGGCAGGGCGTTGAAAGCATTGTAAACGGCACTGAAATGAAACTGGCGAATTATTACTAAAATAAAGTAGCCAACTATACAAAGCATGACACTTAATCAAGTTCCCTTGTTGCCCATAACCTTTGCACACAGTAAACTGCAAACGGGTGTCTTGGAGAGGAAACAGTATGTAGTAAAGCAGGTTTGGCCTGATGTAAGGTAAAGAATGAATTCACAGAGGGAGCATACCTGTTAGTTACTGACAGAAAGACATGTGCAGACTGAAGCGGTGGGAACCAAAAATAAACCCCTTAAATTCTCTAATGACATCGATGCATAATAGAACGGATAGCCCTAATGTCTACATCAATCTCAAAATTGCATTAATTGTGCACGTGATTAAAAACAATGGAGGAAAATGTGCCCTTAAAACAATAAGTGTTTGGCATTCCGCAACATGAGGGATGGTGCTGGAAATGTCATGCAATCCCAGAAAAATTCAATGATGTATGCAAGGAAGAAATATATAATATAAACCAATGTATCGATGTTGAGGCTGGAGTAAATCTACCTGATATGTTAGGTTTAGCTTGGGTACAACAGATAAACTAAGCTCATGAGGCATTTATAAGATGTATTCATCAAACATCGCTGGATACATTTTAAAGCCTAATTTTACTGGTACATTTCAATGTTATTGTTCTTAGTAACTACTGAATAAGTACTACTTGTATTATTATTAGTCAGTTCTAAGGAATAAATAGATCAACTGGCCATATGGCAACTTGACATTGCATTATAGATATCAGTCATGCCAATAATTACTAGTGCTAACAACAATTTTTAAATGAATTAACTCTTACCAGTTAACAGCATCCTATCAACTACAGCAGAAGTCACATGTTAAAGTTAAGCCTAGGAATGCACCGACATAACAAGCTAATATTACATGTAGCTATCTAGTTAACAAAGCAGGATCAAGCAAGTCATATTAATTGCCACATTAGCGCAAATAACTATAACGTCAGTGTTAGATATGATTGTTGTCTAGTAAATAAGTATGTATAAATGTTGACTAAAGAAATTCACAACTGAAGAGAAATAGCTGTAAATGACTCCCCCCTCTAAACTTTTCACTACCTTTGTTCAGAATGGTGCGATTTACACATGGTGTGGGTTATTAACAGGGAATTACGATAAACAGATCACAGTACCACCACTCACTCATCCACCTTGACCAAAAATGTTTTCCAGTTTACCTCTTATTTTTGGCAGCCCCTCCATGAGGCGTTTAAACAATGAGTATTTTTTTAACTATATAACTCCATACTGACTGTGGCATTGCAATTCAAGTTGCCGATATCTAAAACAAAACTGTGACAAGCAGATATCTAAATCCTTGATACTTGAAGTAACCAACTCAATGTAACTGTTGCACTGTTAACAGTTGTACTTTTGAATGTTATGCAACTAGTAGTTGCTATTTCTAAAGTGACTAATCACTACTCTATAGTTATTAGTAGTCACCATGTAATAGAAACTATAAGTTCAATAATTATTATTGAGATCAACCCCATTCTCATTCCCATAAAATGTAGGGCTAACTGTGCAAGGTAAGCTATTTGAGCTGTTTCAATATAAATCAACAAAATGGGTCAAATAGGAACTTTTTTGCGTAAACATTTCTAAAATCTTTTTTTGCTTGGTCATAATGGATATTTGTGTGTTGACTTATGAAAAAATATGAATGAAATCCATATTAGGATAAGGATGTAATGTAACAAAATGTCTAAATAGCAAGGGGCCTGAATACTTTCGGAACAACAACAACTGGAAAAATAGCAAAGAGTAAATAAGTGCAAGTTGCATTAAAACACATGTAAACTCGACATCAAATTATGTTTACATATGCTATTTTTGTAAGCATCATCTCAATCAACTCCAATAATGGACAAAAACTATAGCAAAATGTATTGTTTTGTGGCTTTATTTCCTTTTCAGACAATTCAGCTAATGCTACGGGCGTGAGCTTAATCATTAAGCAATTTCATGTCACACATACGCCATCACATATTGCAATTGTCCAAAAAAATATGGTGCCACGGACATTATCAACAGCAGATAATGCACAGGAAATCATGGCACAATGTTAACTTGCCTTTACCCCAGATACTAGCAAAATGATTGCCACCCAACCGTGATTGTATAGGTTGCTATATGTAAGGGATAAACAAAACTGTTCAGTACATTACCTTCTAAATAAGGGACAAAGCAAAGTCGTTTTTTCAAGGTAACTACAAAACGGAGGAGTTTATCCTGGATATACCACAAAATACAAACAACAACAAAAGCAAACATTTAATAGTACAGATTATGTGTTGTTTATATTACATGCTATAGCAATGAACTTCGTCATGTTTTGGTTGCTCAGTTATTCATTCAATTAGTTCAAAATAACTATATAAATATAAAACTAATCAATCAAATGTCTGGGTGGAGTCTGTAACCAAAATGTGATAAAGCATTTCAGTATCAACACATAGGTGGATTGGCCATCAGGAAAATGGCAAATACCGGAGTCGCTAATATCTACTAATTATACAATGCTTTGAATCAAACAGGTCAGTGTATTAAAATAAAATAATGTAAAAAGTCAAGTCGGGAGTAATCAAACTAGCAAGTACTGTCCGGATCAGGCCACCGCCCCCCAAAAAATGAAACTGTAAAATAATAATCGCATTATAAACCCGACGTCCTACAGTTGTTTCGTAATCTGGCACACGCACAAATCTACCTTGCTGCTCCTTTCAAGTGCTGTTAACCAGACACTAGTTGAGCAGTGATGTGACGCGTGGCTGTCTGGTATTGTTTTATAATAAAGGATTTAAAAACTCCGGCGAGTCACCCAATTGAAGAAGGCCGTGAAGGATATGAGCTCAAACGAAAGCGAAAATGTTTACCTCAGTGCAATAAATAATTTACCTGTTTCGACATCAATATAACTAAGATGCACTGTCGTCTGTCCGAAGTTCCCAGCTAAAGCGGACAAATGTGGGTCTTTTTACAAAGGCACTGTCAACTTTCGCAAACATTCCCAACCAGCCATGCCAAGAAATAGCAAAAAGCACCTGGTCAGCATGACAACCAAGTGGGTGGCTGACAATCCATCTTCAGGGCCCTTGGTTGTATCAGGAATTTAAATGCAGAGGCCCATTGAGTGATTGCACAACATAACCGCAAACCTAGTAACAGACAGACCAGCCAGTCGCCTTGTTCCCTGGGATGAATGAGTTGGTGTTTTGTTTGAAAGTCAAATGCTTTTTTGACTTATCTTTTACTCATATTTATCATTTTAAATGCTATGAATGAAATATAACAATATTTTGTTTTATATATCCAGAATACCTTTCATAAATTATTAATCGTGTTAAGTAACAAAATGATTTGATTCTATTTTGTAACACTGATACAATTCTACATTGAGCCCTGTTAGTAGTTTTATTCATGTACCGGTCAATTGTTTTGCTTCTACATTTAGATCAACCTATTCAGCAAAGTCCTGAGCTGGGCTTCGGGAGCTTCAGTACCAGTTCTATTTGGTTTGTTGCCAGATTCACCTTCCATTAATAATCCTTGAGATGTTTCTACAATATGGAGTCCATCTTTGGTAAATTCAATTGATTGGACATGATTCGGAAAAAACCATGTAAAAAAAGAAACAAAAACCAAGCCATGAGTTCGAAGGATACATCCGTAGTGCTAAGAGATAGTACTGTGACAACGAACAGATACAGGGTAGGGTATCAAAATATTCCTGCAGTGTTGAAGGTCCCCAAGTGGCCTCCATCTCAAATGGAAGAAGTTTGGAACCACCAACACTTTTCCTTGCACAGATGTTAAGAGGATCGAAGAACTTGACTTACCGGCAATTTATAACAATGTTTCAGAAATTACAAGTTAAAAGATCAATATGTACGATTTCTTTTTCTACAAAATGAATCAAAGAGACTGATAAATTCAACATTTAAACTTTCTCGCCGGTCTCTGTCAGTTTGCATTAACTTGCCCTCTCCTTTACTCGCTTATATCCTTCCCATCCTAAACCATCCTGGACTAACAAGAATTATACCGGTTTCGATCGGTAAGGAAAGGCGAGGAGGAGATCAAGTCTTGTTATTATTTAGAGGCAGGATTTTACACAGTGCCCCTTAATAACTGCTAGCCAAAGGCTACGCGCGCACTTTCTGTAAAGTCCTAATACACGATTCACTTATGTTATAGCTATTATATATTAGGCTACTAGCCTATTCCCACCTAAGTGCAGTAAAAGCCTAATTGTAGGCTACACATTGTTCCTGGAAATTATGGAATTTGCCAATGGTTAGGGATGTTTTTGTAATTGATTTGTCTGCCTCGCCATTACCTCAGGGGCAAAATCATATTGGCTTACATTGTCGCCGGTGCGTAGTAGCGCCTGGGCAACTTATCATCTGTTCAGGGTATCTAAAAGTTGTATTTTTTTACGGCAGATGGATATGTTATGCTTTTATTATACTGGTGAATATAAAGAAATATAAGCTAACAAAATAATGAAAATTTTCCAGCAAAACGAACTACATGTTACTTTGCCGACAGTTGTTACACCCAATTTCGATCTGTCAATTGCTCCCACATATTAAAGAAAGCAATACCCAATCAGCGACAAATAAGAGGTTCACAATACAGTAGTTTCTTTAGTATGGATATAATGTATGCAAGTGTATCGTATATTGGCAAAAAAAATCGCTCACTGTTCTAGTGACGCCCCTCGGGGAAGCACCTACTGTACTGTAGGCTATTGGGTTCATTCTCTCATATTGCACATCCATCAATTACACAACAAATACACACACACAGGGGGAAGCAATTAAATGTATGGAACATGTTTCCAACTCTACTATGGAACATTCAAAAATTAAGCCAAGGCTAAACTACGGAATAAGTAGGCAAGAGATATAAATAGCCTACCTGTATTAGGTTTCCAATGTCCCGTCGGACAAGCACGCGGAAGAAGTTATTCGAGTGACTTCTTTTTTCATCCAGCCTCCCCGCTCACCTCAAGTAACATCAGGTATGAATAAGTGCATCCGTAAATTCACGAAGTCACTCACAGGCTATGGAACCTCACACAACTATGACATATCTCGTCCGACCCCGCCTTTTCCTGCCACGTGACACACGACAAACGCCCTTACCTTACCGAGTTTGATTAATCAATTTACACGCTCAAAAACCGAGTTTGATTAATCATTTTACACGCTCAAAAACCAGTCCGAACCACAGTTGCTGTGTAGCCAATCACACAACATTCAGCCCATGTTTACATAATTCCACCCTTTCTGCTTGCTGTGCAACCATAACAAATGTTAGTAAGCGTCAGTATTGGGGAACAGTAATATTGACACACTTTGTTAATTTCCGATGTTGTTTATTGTTCTTTATTTATCACAGGCAATAATAATCGTAATAGTGCACTTTATTATTTTTATTTATAATACAGACATTTTTTATTTAATCATCGTCAACATTTTGTTTTTCCCCTACATTTCTGATTAAAATTTTTAAGAAATGTTTTGATCAACTGTGTGTGAAGGGGAAGGGGAGTTACAGTTTTACAATCATAATTGGAATGGTTGATAACGATGACAACAATAATCATATTGTGAGTACAGAGTGGATAAAGAATCAAGATATGGTTTAAAATGTATACACAGGACAGAAATATGGGGAGGGTGATGATTATATGGGGTTGGTATGGGGGATGGGCAGAGGGGTTGAAGTATACCTGGATGAGAAGAGATGTGAAGAGAGAATTATGGTGGGAGTAGGGGGGAATAAAGTTGTCCTCCGTTTTCAGACTCACCCACAATGGTGGCAAAATACCTTCTCCCACACACCCTCCCATTGTTTACCTCAACTGCTTCCTTTGAGTTCGTAAAGGGGTTTCGTTCTAGTGTCTCCTGACAGGATTTTCCTCTTTGTTTTCATTTTTCTGGGCAGGAAAAGGTGAGGCATCTATCCACATACTAACAGAAACTTCCAGTTCCTCTGGCCTCAATCAGTGCCAACTGAAATTAAAACTTAGCACACTGCTAATGTTATGCCTAAAGACTAAATCATTGTACACAGACGCAGAGACGTGGCAGTGCGGAATATTGTGTTTGTGAAAAAGCTACAGTACGCGGCTTGGAAACCACTGTACATACGTAAGGGACGCACAGCCGAACGCACATCACAAAATTCTCCAACTAAAACATGTCTCCTTTGTGTGTTTATTCATTTGAATTTGAAAAATTATGAAAGCCAACTGTCCAACATTCTAGTACATTGCTACACAAGCATCTTAGCATTTGGGTTTTTTCAGAAAGCTTTATGATATATATATATCAAACGTTGATCTTTTGGCTGTTTTTTTTAGACAGTCTTATGCCAAACTGTTCTGTCACATCTGGCTCCCATTAAAATGACCCCTGACATCTGACCTAGCATTTAAATGTGGCCGGGCAAGAATGAGTGCTCTTAGTCGTGCACATGTAAACTCAACAGACACTGGACACACACACACACACACACATACACACACACACACACACACAGGACGAGCAGACATAACAAGCATGTACCGCCCTCCTGATGCATTATCTTAAGGTGTCCTAGCTTATTTCCTTCCCACTACTGTGTGAAACACAGATGCAACCTATATACATGCAGTTAAAAAAAAATCACATTCACTGTCATCATTCCCTCTGGGTCCATGTTACATGAGCTTTTGGAGTCTGTCCACCAGATCCACAGCAAAACTGCATTGTTCTATTTGTACTACTTAGCCAAGCAGAAATGCACCAGTCTGGTGACACAACTGTCAAAGTTCCTGGAACCATGTTGGAAAAGAAAAACATCCAAACCAGCACAGTGTGGTGGTTCTGGGTCACTCACGCAGTGTGAAAAGGGGAACTCCTGCAATAGGTTGCAAGCTAGAGTGAGAGTTTAGCTACTGACCAGTTAGCTATAATTATGTTGCTTTGCCCCAAGCATAGAAGCAGAGAGGATTCCATCTCTCTTTTATACCTTACGAACAGTACAGCCATTATGGACAGATACAGAGTATGGACAAAGACGGAGTATGGACAGAGACAGAGTATAGACAGAGAGAGAGTATGGACAGACGGAGTATGGACAGAGACAGAATATGGACAAAGACAGAGTATGGACAGAGAGAGAGTATGGACAGACGGAGTATGGACAGAGACAGAATATGGACAGAGACAGAGTATGGACAGAGAGAGAGTAAGGACAGAGTGAGAGTGTGGACAGAGACGGAGTATGGACAGAGACAGAATATGGACAGAGACAGAGTATGGACAGAGAGAGAGTATGGACAGACGGAGTATGAACAGAGACAGAATATGGACAGAGAGAGAGTATGGACAGAGTGAGAGTGTGGACAGAGACGGAGTATGGACATAGACGGAATATAGAGAGACACAGATTATAGACAGAGATAGAGTATGTGCAGAGACAAAGTATAGACAGAGACAGAGTATAGAAAGTAGTTAGACAAACAATGACAAAGATATTGTAATAGAGTTCTCCTAGATACAGAATGACTCAGTTTGCTGCTCGAGCAGACTTGTGTCATGGTAACAGGTATTGACTTTGATATGAAGTGGAACGATGGCTGGCAGGGATGTATGGTGCAGCTCTAAGTCTTATTTGCTGTGGTCATGGCAGGGTGAAGTGGGGGTGACACCGTCTATAGGGGCCAAATGGCAGCAGCATGAAACAACAAGACGTCATAAACGAGGGGCTGGAGAGCGACTAGAACAAAACCTGCTTTCACCTTTAAAACTCTGTGCAAGAGGTACAGGGTTGGTCAGTGTGGGGGCCTTGCAAAGGACATGATGAGGGTTAGGATGGCGTGGCAGTAACCAGGGGCGCATGGTCAGGAGGAAACTGGTTGATTGGCTTTGTTTACAGCTCTCTTTTGGGACAGTGCATTCCAGTTTTAATAGTTGTTTTTTTCAAGACATAAGTCTATTGTATCTTACTGACTGGGGGTTTCTGTTTTTGGGAGGGCCCGTGTGTGAATGTGTGTGTGTGTGAGTGTGTGTGTGTGTGCGTTTGTGTTAATACTGCACATGTTCTGCAAGTGGGGTGGTACCTCACACACACTAATTCAGGGTATTTATGTGCCCAAATGTTTGTACACTTTAGAAACATTCTAGCAGAATACAAGATTACTCCTCTCGTCTGCTTTTTCAAGTGTCTATGAGCTCATTATTAATTTGATGGAGAATTTTTCTGCCTCTTAGAAATTCCCAGAAATCCATCCATGTATATCCTTTTTTTTGTTCTTTTCATTTTGTTTCTTTAAATGTGAAATCATCTTCATTATACCAAACAAAGACAAATTAACAAAAAAGACATAACATCCAAAGGAGCTGGAAGGATTTTTGCAGCATTGTTTTCGAAAAAACATTTTGGAATGAATGAACAAGAAGTAATTTTCAGTAGCTCTCTGGAAGAGGGTAAACTCTGGATTATACTGAAGCAATCAGTTTCAGTGCGGTTCTAATATTCCAACAGAACCTTTCCTTCTGTTGTTCTCAGAATCTTCCCTTGTCACCCTTGTCTTCCCTTCTTCTGCTTTAAAATTAATAAACCAAAAAATAAATACATGAATAAATAAATATATATTAAATAAATCTATGACATAAAATAAATACATACTTTTACAGTAGTTTTTGTTTGTTTTTGACATTCACTTTGTTAGCGCTAACCTCCATTTTGTTGCCGGCAAACATCAAACTCGTTTGTGCTCAAATCACAAAAACAAAAGGAAACAAAAAAACTTGATGTATTTCATTCTTTTTTGTGTGTGGTCTGTTTGTTTCCACTTCTGGGAATGAGTGTGCAGCGGTTGTAATGTTTTTATCTGTCTCATTTTAGTCAAAGTCTTTTTGTAAGTTATCATGAAATGAGCTTTGCCCCCTCCTCACCTCCCTCCAGTCAGTTTAGATGTATAGGGCCTTTTCATCATTCTGTGCCCCATGTCAGCCATATTGAGAAGGTACAGGAGGAAGGGGTTGGTTTCTGTCGCAGACAATGATGATGTGGAGGCCTTGGTCTAGTCCTCTTAGAATGAATACCGCTGATGAAGGAAGCTTCCTGTCTACTATGCCATCTTGATCTTCCATTGACCTGAAGTGAACTCGTCATTCCATTCATAGAATTGAAACGATTCTAATGATTCTAATTCTATGTTGCACTACCTGCTCAGTATCTGGAGTACCTTCGTTAAACTTCCTGTCTGCTTTTGTTGTTTCGAGATGGGTGATATCTGTTGAGATATTTGTTGCTTATCCTCATTTAAAGGCAAGATGGTTTTCATGAGTTTTTTAAATTAGCATTTTAGGAATCCTGCAAGTGTGTTGCCTAGTTACTGTTGGAAAGAGACACTTGTCTTTATTTTCTTCAAATAGCTGTATGGACATCTTTGGAGCTACTTAAAAACAAAAATGTATTCGGAAGTGTCATTCTGATTTACTTAATGGATTTAAATGCGTTCCGTCCCTATTATTATCTTTAACTCTACAATGTTTCTATTCCAGTATCTGGTCATTACTGAGAATCCAGTGATAAAGCCCAATGTTTCCTTGACATCAACTAAAATGAGTAGCATGGTATTATTTAATCTGCCTCAACAATATTATTGCTAAATATTTCCATAAAGAGTTGTTATTTACTCTGTGCTGAATTCATATTAACTGTAGACCGCATTACTTAACCAAAAAATCTGTTTAGCCTTTGACCACATCCAAGGGAAGTTTACTTGTTTACTGGCTACATGGTGTTGACAGTTGCATGATGGTTTGCACCTCGAATATACATGTAGACATTCTTCTGAGCATCTCTTCTAAAATCTACAATGAAGTTTGCCCTCGTCCTCTCCGGTCTTCTGAGCAGACAGGTGAGCAAGTTTTTTTCCCCGCTAACATTGCTAGGTGTGTTTCAGGTTGAATGGGTGTTTTGTTTACGATGGCGATGGTGGTTCATAGTTGTGACATGATAGCGGTGATGGTGGTAATGGTCGTCGGTGGGGGTCTGTCTTTTCGTTTAGGTGTTTGGGTGTTTGACGGGGTTGCCTGTGTTGTCCTATCAGTGGGCCCTATTCTGTCCGCCTGACATCTGTTTCCAGAATGTTCCCTCAGGGCTGTGACTGGGTGCCGTTGGAGGACAGGAGTCTGGTCTTGTCTTTGCCCGAGCCCTTTCTCTGGAGCACGCTCCCGCTGCCTCCTATTGCTACTTCGGCTCGCTCACCACGGTCCCCGCCTCCTTCCGAACGTCGGGAGTTTTGCCGGGTCGGGGTGCTGGGTGGACGTGCGGTAAGCTGCCCGTTCTTCTCATCTGGGGAGAAAATGAAAGACATGATGGGTGTTAATATGTCTTGTGCGTGTGTAAGTGTTGGTGTGTCTGTTTGCGTGTGTTTGACCTACCAGCCAGTGCCTGCACAGAGGGCTGATCATGAGTACTGAGTAGCTGGGCTTGAATCGTCTCCACCACTCTCTTGAACCGGCGACTTGGGCCTGAGTGAAAAGAGAAACACAGGCAATGGATACAGTTATCAATTGGGGGAGGTCTTTACAGGCGCAGTCAAATCAATTGGAAATATTGCACTCATCACCATCCCAAGTAAAGTCATAAAAAGTAAATCCAATATTGATTTGTTTCATTTACTACTGCAACAAATCGCAGAAAACATCATTTTATTTCACTTGCAAAACTGAAGTCGTTCCATAAATGAAAGCACAGCTCCGGAAAAGATTGGAAAGGAAAAATAATTTTGCAGTGGTCTCTTAATTTTTTCCGGAGCTGTATGTAAAGTGGCACACCGGTCAAACTCCAGTCCCCATTAACTTTGCCAAGCTACTTAAAGACATACTGTTTATAAAATAAAAAGTGATCTCTCTTCGGCAGAAGTGACCACACCCAGTCTCAGACATTTTACCATCTCTTTTACCATCTCAACCACAGTCAAAATGAGGTTCAGGTGTGCAGCAGGTAGTTCTGGGATGGGCATGCACTGCAATCTGATCCATTGAGCTAGAATCGGTTGTCTCTCTTAGTTTCCTTCAAAACCAAAGTGAGACTTTTCAGATAGAAGTTAATTTCAGACAAATTACAATTCTGAATTGTTTGGAGATAAGAAAAGATTTTAATGAAATAGGTTGAATGTGCCTCCAGCTAAATATAATATTTCAATCAATAATGAAAAGGGAACTGTAAACCGCTGAACTGAATTGTAACATTCAGGTATACCAATACAGTATATTTGACAGCATGGGCAGTACTATGTTGTTCTGTTTACTGTGAGATATGATGGGAGATATTATAGCACAAATTCAGGTAAAAATTATGCCAAACACTGGTTTCCAAACACTGATTACAAATGTTAATCAATCAACATCAATGATAATTTACTTTGACCCTTCCACTGACATCAATGCATGACTCAGGGAACAGTCAACTTGCTCATTCAAAGCCATCAAGTGCTACATCTCCTGAACCAAATGTTGTCCCTGCTTTCTTCTGGCCACTAGATGGCAGTTGAAAAGCCACTTACTTAACATTGGCAACCCAATTTTAAGAATGAGAGAATACGTCTGATCTTTCCCACCCATAAAATTCCTTACCCAGTTGACCACTGTAAAATGGCACTGCACACGGCAATGCACCATTTTACACAGAACATATTTTTTTGGTTATTTTTCTTTAATTACATTTTCTCCCTTACCAGCTTTGTAATGTTCAATTCACGTTTACCACCTTGCCTCATCAGGACAATTCCACAGCATGTATGTAAGAGGCGAGGTTTGCAACTCCTATGCACATGTTGCCAAGCTGCTCTACTTTTAATCACACTGCTCGTTCAACCAATAGGTGAACGAATTACCAGGCTAACAACCATGATTAAGCTTGCCTGTGTCTGATCAACCACAAGGAGTCACTAGAGTGCAACTCGACAAGGAAGCTAAGACACAATGATGAAGCTGAAGTGCAAGGCCGTCAATAACAAAACTGAGCCCGTCCGAGGCTAAAACGGGAACCATCTGCTTAACGAACATTATCAAACGCAATTTCAAGAAAAAAATCACAGGTATTTATCAGACGCTTATCCAAAGGGAATTAAGGTAGTGAGTATATGCAATTGTGTACTTCCAAAACCATAGGCAATCTAGCTGACTGGTTTGAATGGCATTAACACTTAATGACCTTACCCATGCTTTTATAGGCTCTATCCATGTAGAGGCCCCTATGTTTTGTCAGGGAGATTTTG
The DNA here is from genome assembly GCA_016801105.1 of Esox niger. NCBI lineage: Eukaryota > Metazoa > Chordata > Actinopteri > Esociformes > Esocidae > Esox > Esox niger. The sequence goes on from JACXGJ010005140.1 coordinate 13,008, forward strand.
CTTGTAACAAGCTTGATAACCCTACCTGATATGAGAGTGAATGTCACGCTGTAGATGCCATTCTCCCTCTTTCCTTCCCTTTCGGCTCGTTCCCTTTCCCTCTCCCTCTCTCCCTCAGAGAAGGCGATGTCCACCTGGAATTTGACAGGCTTCTGGAAGACGGAGGGGCCACCAGAAGACTTGTACTCTGCTCTGAAGCTGGTCTGGGAAATAACGCTGTGACTCAGGGATGGAATCTGGACAAAGAACACATTTTTGTTATTCATTATTATGATTATGTACAAGCAGATATTATTTCATACTATAATGGAAAAGCATCAGACAAAGTAGTCCAAACATCTTTACATAGGACTTTTCATTTTTCAAATTCAATCAATCAAATGTATTTTATAAAGCCCTTTTACATTAGCAGATGTCAGACAATACTAAAATATACACTTATTTTTTTTTTATAAATGTGGTTGTTTATCTTTGGATTTCACTTGGGATAAAATACTATTTCCATTTTCTTTTCTATCACATACAGTGCAGTCCATAAGTATTTGGACAGTGACACAAGTTTTGTTGTTTTGGCTCTGTACTACAGTGCATTCGATTTAAAATGATACAGTGACAGAGTTAAAGTACAGGCTGTCAGTATAAATTTGTGTGTATTTTCATCCATATCAAAATAACCAATTGTAAATAACATCCCAATTTGTTCATAGTCCCCACATTTAAGGTTACCAAAAGTATTAAAAAAATTCATAGATGCCTCTTATAAGCTAGGTGAGTTTGTTTGCATCATAATTGCATTCACAAGTTTTGATGCTATTGATTCTAGGCTTTGTATTTGGAGAAAGACGCTGGTGTTTGGCACCACAAGGACTAAAGACTTGGTGAAGTCAAGTCAAGTTGCCTACTATGATGCAGATATATCAGGGTAAATCAGAAACATAGAGCCAAAACAATAGGCATGCCACAATCTGTTTTTCAATAAATTAAGAAGAAAGTAAGCACTGGTTAGGGGACTAATGGCAAATTTCCTGGTAGACCAAGGCCGTCCACTGAGAGGAAGTAGGCTTGAGAAACTTAACAACACAGATGTGCTAACTAACTCTGAGCAAAGGAGTAAAGATAGGACGTGTTGCCTGATACTGATGGGCCCCACACATCCTGTCCATGCCTCCTGCTAGGAGCTGCCCATGTGACTGTCACAGCCTTGATGAATATGACCATTGACCATATGCTGGAACATCCCATACAAGGGTCATTTAGGCCTTTCTTATTGGAGGGTATTTGACTGTGTAATGGCTGGTTATGACCATCGGCCGCCTCCCTTGTATTCTGGTATAAAGATTGTGTTCATTCTGTGTTCATTGGAGAGAGAGAAATGAAAGAACTATGGACCGTTAACATTGACGTTTGCATGCTGAATAAAGATGGCTCTCCACTGACTTCTGGCTGCATTACTTTTGTTCATGGATATCACATGGAACGGAAGCTAACACCACTATAGTGGATGACCAAAGAATTTTCACGATAAAAACCATACAGAACAATCCAAAAGTTTAGGAACACACTCCAAGAGGTCGGTGTGGATGGGTCAGCAAACCAAATGAATCCAAACTGATTGGACTGAGCCAAAACATACAGATTTTTTAAAGCTAAAGTTTAGAATGTTCTTTACTGGCCAACTCAATCCCCCCAACCTGGATCTAACTTAGCATGCGTTTCACTTGCTAAAGTATGAAGGCAAAAAAGGCAAAAAGGCCCCAAAACACAAGAACAGAAGGTGGCTGCAGTACAGGTCTGGCAGAGGTGCACCAGGGAATGCAAATATGTGATACCAAGTACTAAATACGGTGATATTATTTAAGATAATGTTAATTTGTCCAATCACTTTATGTGCCCTAAAATGGGGGGATTAAGTTGTAAAATAGGCTACAATTCCCACACGATTCATGGATGTAACTACTCTCAAGTGGACTTACGGAAACTTATGAACTGTACTGCACATTTCAATGAAAGTGTTAAAATAAGATTAGCATTAGGAATGTTTTAAAATACCTTAAATATCACTAGGTAACATAGTTTTGAAAAACTTAAATATAGCAAATAGTAAGTTCTGATGACAGAACAGAGTGAAGTGATGGTAGCAAGAGAAAGAGTTGGAGATAAAAAAACGGGATACTCACAGACAAGAAGGCATGGACTATATCAGCTTTGATGGAGCTCAGTGGTTTGTCTCTAATGACAACAAATATCTGTTCTTCCTTTTCCAGACTGATGAAGTTCCCAAACCATGACTTCTTGGCCAGCCTGTGATTTATAATATTCATAACTTTTATATGAACTTTTATGTACAGCATTGCAACATGTTGCAGGCTAGCATACAGGGAGCATTTCACAGAACAGGTATTTCACAAGACAGGTACTTCACAGGACAGGTTTTTTACAGGACAGGTATTTCACAGAACAGGTATTTCACAAGACAGTCTTACTGGTGCTTTGATAGAATAGTGGGATATTAGGATCTACTTACTCTGGGCTCGACTCTGGAGTTAGACTGGACATGTCCTCTGATGTTGGAACTAGAGGAGAACCAAAGTAGAGAGATGAAGAGGAGACAGAAGAGACATCAAGGAGAATAAGATAAGAGAGGGGAGATTATATATGTGTATATATAGAGAAAGAGAGTAGGGAGGTAGAGGGAGACAGAACAGAGGGAAGTAGACCTTCATAACATCACTAGACATGGTACAGTTTCCCTGATTAAATTACCAATCTGTCACATTCATTCGACCACTATTCTATAATACTGTCCTTATGCAACAGTAGAAGGAGTTGGAGGATTTTGAAAAAAAAATATTCACCACAGAAACATTAAATTCATATAGTTGTTTATAGCATAGCAATTACTTTAGAAATCCAAACATTTAGGTTTGGCAAAGTTCGGTTATGACTCAAACCAAACCAAAAAAACAAACGTAATACACTGAATTTCCACATTTCTGAATTGCAACAGAATTGAATTCTCTCACCCCTGAGTTTCAGACTTAGCCACTACAACAACTCCCACAATTCCCCCTCTCTCACCCTGCAGTTTGCGTCGGTGGAAACGTGGCGATCCCAGCAGGTTGTTCTTGAAGGAGTTGAGGCGTGTCCTCCAGTGGGCGGAGCTACTGGCGGCCATCCCTCCGCTGCCCCCGGGGCTTGAAGGTGGGGTTAGGGAGAGGGATCCGCCCCCGCCTACACCTCCGCCGCCTCCCTCCGCCCGTGAGGAGGAGGATGAGGAAGAGGAAGAGGGGGGGGTGGGCGGGGGATGCTGGGGGTGGTGGACAGGGGTGCCCAGGGGGGTGGGGAGCGGAGACCCCTGAGGGGTGACCTGCGGCACAGGGGTACAGTTAGGATGGATGCTCTTAGTGACCGACTTCAGGACGGACGGGGTGGGGAAGAAGAAACGAGGGATGGGGGAGAGAATGGGGGAGGGGGACGGAGAGGGCGGAGTTTGGAGAGGGAGTGACTTCATGGACTGGAGTGGGGGGCGATCGGACGGCCCTTTGGAGGGCAGGGTCTGGGTTTTGGGGTCGGGCAAGGTCGTCCGTTCGGACGGTCGGGGGGTGGTGGCACTTCCTGGTTTAGGGTCTTTGGGTTTGGTGTTGGAGGCGGAGGTGACTTCGGATCGGCTGAAAGTGAATACTGGGCTCTGATGGGTGGGAAGAGAAAGGATAGAGGAAGGGAGAGGAGGAAAGAAGGGAAGGAAGGATGGAAAGATGAAGAGAGCAATGGTCATGAGTTATGATTGATGAATATCTAATGGTACTTACAGTTACAGCTTAATTGTAGAGATGTATCAGATTTTCAACAGGCTCCTTTTTAATTCAGTCAATTATTATGTATATTGAATGGAGTCCATTTTAAATAAAAGTATTTTTTTAGGGCTATGTGGTATCATCTGTGTGTTTCTCTTGTGTGTCTAGAGCCCCTCACTATTGGGTTGTACTGTGTGTGTGTGTGTGTGTGTGTGAGTGTTCATGTGTGTGAGTGTTTGTGTGTGTCAGTGATGGTCTTTATGGTATGGGTAATGGATCAGAATGGGAAAGTATGAGGGAGGTGGACAGTCTAGACAAGTGACAGCCTCAGTACAACAGATTCGATCCAGTTAAAAGTCAAGTACACTGAAATCACCAGAGGCTAGATGAGTAGCAGCCAAGGCAGTCTCATGTGAACCTGAGCTCTGCATATCAAATATTTATTTCATGTTAAAGTGCAAAGATCATAATACTCGAACCAGCATGGTATCCAATCAATTCTACACATCCACTTCAACATTCAGGTGTGTGTCCGTTTGGGAAGTAGCTGGCCAAGCTTCACTTACCCTGGGACTACTGAGGGGACTTGACGAAAGCCCTGTAGACGCTCCACTGACGGAACGAGACCTGCAAAACAAAACACCACTATCATCATGTGTGCGTGTATGTTCGTTTGCTTATTCAATGTGCATTTAAGGGCGTGTGCGCGACCCCTGTGTACAGGCGTGTGTGTTTATCCACGTCTGACCTCTGGCTGTGTGCAGAGGTGTCCAGCGCCCTGCGCGGTGGCGTGGGGGAGCCCTGCTCTGTCACACTTAGCACCTCTAGACTCTTTCTCTCCGGCCGGCAGCGGCCATGACGGGTCAACATGGGTGAGTCCACCCGCTTCCTCGGCGGATCTGCTGGGAGACCTTGGTAAGGTTAGAATCCAGATCCCATGTGGGTACAGAAAGCGTATCTAAGCTCCTACATGTCATTCACATGTTCCAAAACTGCAGATCAATATGAGTTAGCTGTTAGATTATCTAGGTAGGGTTTGGTTGCAGGATGTTTTTTATTAAGCGAAATTGTAGGATGTTGCTTATTGTAGCTGGTTACACAGACGAGCTCGAAATCGAATTATTTTGGAGAATGTAATGTTATATACATACTGTAGGCTATAATGTGATGTCATAAATGAAGTAAATAATAATATTTTTCTTCTGTGACCGTGTGATATTGTATGAGCATTTATTTGCTAGACCAGGCCCACGTGCACAAATAAGTCATTCTGATCCAAGTACAAATCAGAAAAATATTTAATTGAGTGATCGTTGCCCATAGATGTTGCAAGGCTTAGATTAGATTAAACTTTATTGTCAATGAATAGTAAATAGAGGGCAAAAAATGTATTATCAAGTATTATCAAGTGTTTTCAAGTATTAAGTACATGTATATTACAACTGGAATGTGCAGATGTTCAATGAAGGCAAATGCAGTGCAAATTACAATACTAAATGTGCAATTAAAGCATACAGAGGACAGCAGAAAGTTTACAAGTATTATGTGTAGTAAAAGGTTACAAGTGGGATAATATTTGTTTGGGTACAAATGGCAAATTTGTAAATGGCATTTCAGATGTGCAAACAAGGCAAACGAAGGACTAATGTAGGACAAGTCCTTCATTTGCGACCGGGATGCAGAGATAGCAGCACTAAGGTCCCCGATGTTGACGTCTGAGTAACAACTGCAACAAGTGAAAAACGTCCATTATTAGGCTTGCAGGCAGTGTCAGAGTAGTACAAAGGAGTAGTGCAACAAGGACCTGAGAGGTAAGAGGGGTGTGGTAACTGATGGGTCACAGAGTTCATAGAGTTCAGCAGGGTTACAGTGGATGGGAAAAAACTGTTCCTGGGCCTGCTGGTGCGGGACCAAAGAGACCTGGACCGCCTGTCTGATAGTAGGAGGGTAAACAGTTGGTGGAATAGGTGTGAAGGGTTCCTGATGATCCCACACGCTCTGCATAGATACCGCTTGCGCTGGAGGTCTGCGACGGCATGAAGCTGGGCACCAGTGATGTGCTGGGCGGTTTTCACCACCCGTTGCAGGGCCTTCTGGTCAGCGATGAGCAGCTGATAAACCACACTGCGGCGCAGTATGCGAGAATGCTCTCGATAGTGCAGCAGTAAAGGTTTACAAGGATCCTCGGGCCTTCTTCAGCCTCCTTAAAAAGTACAGACACTGCTGCGCCTTTTGACCAGGGCTGAGGTGTTCAGGGACCAGGAGAGGTCCTCGGAGATTTGGACACCCAGGAATTTGAAGCTGGACACACGTTCCACATCCGTACCATTGAAAATTAGTGTAGCATGGCTGCTGCTTTTTGACTTCCTGTAATCCATAATGAGTTCCTTGGTTTTCTTAGCATTGAGAGCCAAGTTGTTGTCAGTGCACCATGCCACCAGGTGCTTGACCTCCTCCCTGTAGGCTGACTCGTCATTGTCACTGATCAGGCCAACCACAGAGGTGTTGTCTGGGGGAGGCACTTCATGATTGTGGGAATGAGCGCAACCGGTTGGAAGTTATTCAGGCTAATACATTGCACAATGAATGAAATACACAAAGACTATTGAAATCACCCAGTTACACAATTAAAAATTCAGTTCAAAGCCTGCTGAAAATGTCGGTAAAGACCTCGGCCAGCTACTCAGCACATGCTATGAGCACAGGCCAAGGGACGCCAACAGGACCAGCAGCCGTGCATGCATTCACCCTGCTCAGTGCAGATAGCCATCTTGGTACCCCTTTTCAGGTTGGTGCTGTATGAGCTGAATGCAGCGCTGTGTGCCTTTTGCAGTTGTCAGACCACAGCTCCTGGTTGGGGAAGGTCTTTATTAGTTTAAAGGTGGTGACATTGTTGGTGCAGATGTTGATGTAATCCAGAACGGAAGAAGCATATGTTTCAGTGTCCGTATGGGAATCAAGTGGCTTGAGCTGCTAACTCCAGTCTCTGTGCTGAAACTGGTGCTGTAGAGGTGAGTATGATCCTTCTGGCCACACTTTGAATCTCCTCACTGATGGTTTCCCACGTTTAAGGAGGGGTAAATACTTGGTGAGTAGGAATAGTGATGGTCAGATTGACCCAGGTGGGGGAGGGGAATGGCTTTGTAAATCTCTGGAATGTTTAAGCACACATGGTCCATTTTATTGTCTCCTCTGGTAGGGCATTTTGATGGAATTTGGTATAAACTATTTTCAGATTTGAGTGATTGCCTGCTACAATTAAGGCACCATCTGGCTAATAGCAGCCAGCAGATCTTCCATTGCTAGTTTAGCATTAGCGTCAGGTGGTATGTAGACTGCAGTAACACCAACAGATGCTAACTCCCAAGGCAAGTAAAATCAGGAATTTCAGACTGGTTGAGTAGTGACTCCCGGTTAAGTTAGTATTTATACACCATGTTTTGTTTACATTATAACGCACAGTCCACCACCTCTGGTCCACTTCAATCTGATGTGCTCTGAAGACATTGCGACCATCTAGCTCAATTACATTGTTGTGTATGTTGTTTTTAAGCCACGTTTCCGTGAAAATCATGACACTGTAATTTTTTGTGAGATGATTCTCAGGTGATTTCGTCCATTGTGTTCACCAGGCTAGGTAGTGAACGCCAATGGGGGGCTAGCATTAGCCTGGCCCAGGTGCCTCCACACTTCCCACGTCTTTGTTTACGATTCTGATGCCGCCTCCAAGCACCACTAGTCAATCAATGCAAATGGTGTCTCCTGAGGTATCCTTACGACCTCCAGTAAAGGGTGAAAGTTGTCAAAAACACTTCCTGTGCATTAGGCTCTGATGTTAAGGAGTTCTTGTCAACTATATTGAGTGTATGCTAGGCTGTACTGAGTGAATAAGCTAAGAACAATTAAGTAAATTACTGTTAATGTGCAAAAAACAGGTACGCTGAGCCACGCATTGCACACGCACCGCCATCTTAGTCTTTATGCAAGTGGATAATTTGGTCCCAGAAGTGTAGGTTATACACCAAAAGCTAAATGGTTAAGAATCTATCACGACAGACTTGTTTCAGATATTACCATTCTATAAATGTTGCATCTCCATGGCTAAACACATATTTCACCCATTTTTTGTCTAAATAGGGTCCAAAGATGCTGATAATATATAATTAAAAAAATACTTCTAAGCTGTATTGCCAAATGTTGTTTAAAGGTTTTCTTTCTAACCTATGTCATTCCTGGGTGGCAGATCTTCGTCCTCACAGCTAGGGTAACGCTCCTTCCTGTCCAAGAGGAGGTAGTAGATCATCTTCTCCTGGTTGTCTCTGAGAAAGAAAGAGTAAAAGAAAGACGAGAGAAGGAGGATAATTCAGAGGATGAGAAATAGAGATAAGATGAAAAGAGAGACAGAGAGAGAGAAACAAAGAAAGGGAGAGAAAAGTGGGATTTAAAAGATGACCAAAATACATCTGTTTTGTAAACAACAATGGCATTAAAAGTATAGAAACTGTACACTCTGAACAATGTAGTCAATAGAGCAGAAAGTGAACGTGAGAGTGGGAGGGCCGACTGTGGAAGAGTAGAAAGAGGTATTGTTTAAATCTGTGTTCATGTTTCTGCTTCGCCAGAGTGATGTAATGTGTTGAGAGTGCGAACGAGAGACACACAGACGCCAGGCAAAGGACACAAGAGGCAAGAGAGGCCCTGTCCAAAGAATCCGCAGTGGCTTCCTTTCCTAAGTCCTAGGTTTGAATAGCTAACTACACAATGCATGCTTCTTTCTCCCGAGAGACAGATAAAAATGTTACAGAGGATAGAGGTAGTAAAATGCTAGAAGACAAGGGGAACAAGAGAGAAAGAGAGATGCTGGACAAATGAAGGATAAAGACAGACCGAGTGAATTTTTAAAGGATTTGATCTGTCAGAACAGTCAAAGAGAGAAAGACAGAGAGAGGGGGTGGTTCTATTGCTAATTCAAATTACGAGGGGCCAGCCACACCATGAGAGGGATCAAGAGTTCGTTTCTGCATCAACCAGTGAACAGTGACACCCCCGCTAACAGTGACACCCCCGCTAACAGTGACACCCCCGCTAACAGTGACACCCCCGCTAACAGCCCCCCAGACCCTCCGGTGGCCCCGTTAAGGAGAGGCTGGGACACTCACTCTTCACACTGCAGATCCTGGGTCAGTTTGCCCCGGTCTCTGAAGCAGCCCAGAGAATGCATGCTGTCCAGTACATCGGGGTCCAGCTCGGTCAGCGAGACAATCCTCTTCACGCACACACGCCGGGGAGGGGGCTGCTCCGGGCAGGGCTCGTTGCGACCGCCACTACGGAGGAATACACGTAAATACACAAGAAACGTAAAAGTCAGTGATTCCTCTAGTCAGAAAGAACAAGAGGGAAATTGTGAGAGGAAATAAAATGCAGTAAGACTTACAGATACCAGGAGTGTTTTTGTATTGCTTCTAGCTGTGAATGAAGACAGACAGACAGTTACTTAAAAGCGAAATACACAGGGACAGTTGTGGAATCTAAATTTCATCCACATGTCGTTAAATGAACATCCTGTGAACAGAAATGCAAACATGCAGTGTGTTCAGGGCAAATAAAGGCTTGTAATGTCTATAATTTTCACTTATGAATGTCAGTCTTGATATGCACTAAATAAAAATGGATCAACCCCAGTTACTAAAATCCCTAATTTCCACTTAGAAATGTCAGACTTGATCTGCTCAAACGAATAATAATCTGCATAACAATTAACATCTCCCGTCGCTGTAGAAATTCTCTTCTTGCTGTGTAAAATTGGTTCAAATAAGGTATGACCTCTATGTAGTCCTACTTCTAATCACTAGAGGCAATGTCAAGTGGTTTCAATACAGGCCTCTCAAACTGTGAGACTCTCTCCATCTCCCTCTCCTCCCTGTCTCTGTCCTCCGACTCTCTCGCCATCCCGTACTGGGAGTCTCTTTTCAAAGTTGACCTCAAGGGCTGGCGCTCCTTTGTCCCGTCATCCTCCCTCCCCTATCGCTCCTCCACGCCCGCCCGCCCGCCCGCCCTCCATCCATCCTAACCCTCTCTTAGGGTTCCAGATAGCCAAGTGGTTAGATTCATTAGGCAAGGAACCAAAAGTTTGTCAGTTCGATCCCTGAAACGGCCAGATAACAAGAAAAACAGTTCTTCTGCCCTTGATTAACACAGTTACTCCCAATTGCGCCTCTTGTGGAGGGGTTGGGTTAAAAGCGGACGTCACATTTCAGTTGGAACTTGTGTGCAATTGACTGGAGTAATGTAATCCTTAATCCTAATCCCTCTTCTCCCTCTCCCCCCTTCCTCATTCTCCCTCAGGCGTACCGTAAGTCTCTTCTCGGGGTCAACCTCAATCATGCCTTTGAGCAGGGCCTGGCAGTCCGGGGGGATGAAATGAGGCATATGGAACACTCCGCTCTTCACCTTCTCAAGGAGTTGACGGAGGTTATCATGGTCAAAGGGCAGCGCTCCCTAAACACACATGCACACACACATGCGCGCATACCGACGTGTGTACACACACCCGGGATAGGAGAGGAGAAAGGGGGCATTACAGCGAAACAAGAACAATAGGGAATATGCTTTGTCTAACAACGTCTCAAGGTGGTCTTCCCAACCTACTGTATATTTTCAAATGTTGTACACAGGTTTTCTTTCCAACCTACTGTATGTTCTCTAAAGATTTTAAACTATGTAGCCTAATGTAATCTAAAGATTTTCTTTGTAAATTATGTAATGAGTAAGTTGTGTAATGATGTTGGAAGGTTATTCCTACATATGTTTTCTAATGTTTCTTTAAGAACCATAATCTTGTAAACAAAAATTGTCATAAGGATATCTTTCCAACCCAGTTTGGGAAGAATGCTTTGGAGGAAGAAATATGGCTAAAGATGGGGAGAATAGAGAGATTTGGATGTTAGAGAGATGGGAGGAAAAGCAGAACGAGATTCTTACCACCAACAGTGCAAAGAGGATGACACCACAGCTCCAGACATCTGCCCTGCGACCGTCATACTTCTCCCCCTGTTACACAAGAGGACAGTCTTAGACATACATAGATCAGTAAAAAAATAAAACCCAACATGGAATCCTGAATAAATGAATGAAACATTTGCCGTTCACATATATAGAAACAAATATACAAAGCAAATGAAAGGAAGGAAACGTACCCGTATCACTTCAGGACATGCATAGTGTGGAGATCTGGAATCATTCAGAAGAAATAACTGATTGTTATGACATACATTAACATACTGGAGGACAGCCACCTCACCGCAATCAAGAGTATGTGCATACGCACGCACGCACGCACGCTCACACACACCAGACAGATCCCACCAAGAAAGGTCGCAATATTCAACATTTGTCTCCATTTACAATGCTGGATATTCCTTTCAAAACTGAGGGTCATTAGCAAGTGCAAGAGCATTGAGAAGTGTGTAAAGTGCAAAATCCAGAAAGCACTCATACATGCTTTCTGTAAGCAAATGCACGTGGATAAATACAAAGGGCAGTGCATGCCAAGCAGGACAGCAGGACAACATTGAAATTATGAAGAATTCATGAGGAAAAATGTGGCTTCATTAGTTTGGACATGGTCCAGATTCAGAATATTCAGCACACAAGCAGAAAACAACACATTGTGAATTGCATTGTTCAATCCTGTAGCAGTTACTTGAATTCATGAAAATACTATTTTGTAAGCTTTCAATTGAATACCTCTACCCAGGTATTTAATTGATAGAAAACCAATACTTTAGTTCTATAAATAGGAGGTTACCACCCTAGAGTTGTGTACTCCTTATACATTGTTTTATTGCAATTAAGGAACAAATGAATATATAATTATTTATATTGTTTAGATATATACAGTGGGGAGAACAAGTATTTGATACACTGCTGATTTTGCAGGTTTTCCTACTTACAAAGCATGTAGAGGTCTGTAATTTTTATCATAGGTACACTTCAACTGAGAGAGATGGAATCTAAAAATCCAGAAAATCACATTGTATGATTTTTAAATAATTAATTAGCATTTTATTGCATGACATAAGTATTTGATACATCAGAATAGCAGAACTTAATATTTGGTACAGAAAACTTTTTGTTGTTGTTGCAATCACAGAGATCATACGTGTCCTGTAGTTCTTGACCAGGTCTGCACACACTGCAGCAGGGATTTTGGCCCATTCCTCCATACAGACCTTCTCCAGATCCTTCAGGTTTCGGGGCTGTCGCTGGGCAATACGGACTTTCAGCTCCCTCCAAAGATGTTCTATTGGGTTCAGGTCTGGAGACTGGCTAGGCCAATACAGGACCTTGAGATGCTTCTTACGGAGCCACTCCTTATTTGTCCTGGCTGTGTGTTTAGGGTCGTTGTCATAATGGAAGACCCAGCCACGACCCATCTTCAATGCTCTTACTGAGGGAAGGAGGTTGGCCAAGATCTCGCAATACATGGCCCCATCCATCCTCCCCTCAATACGGTGCAGTCGTCCTGTCCCCTTTGAAGAAAAGCATCCCCAAAGAATGATGTTTCCACCTCCGGTTGGGATGGTGTTCTTGGGGTTGTACTTATCCTTCTTCTTCCTCCAAACCTGGCGAGTGGAGTTTAGACCAAAAAGCTCTATTTCTGTCTCATCCTTCTCCCATTCCTCCTCTGGATCATCCAGATGGTCATTGGCAAACTTCAGACGGGCCTGGATATGCGCTGGCTTGAGCAGGGGGACCTTGTGTGCGCTGTAGTATTTTAATCCATGATGGCGTAGTGTGTTACTAATGTTTTTCTTTGAGGCGCTCTTCAGGTCATTGACCAGGTCCTGCCATGTAGTTCTGGGCTGATCCTTCACCTTCCTCATGATCATTGATGCCCCACGAGGTGAGATCTTGCATGGAGCCCCAGACTGGGGGAGATTGACCGTCATCTTGAACTTCTTCCATTTTCTAATAATTGCGCCAACATTTGTTGCCTTCTCACCAAGCTGCTTGCCTATTGTCCTGTAGCCCATCCCAGCCTTGTGTAGGTCTACAATTTTATCTCTGATGTCCTTACACAGCTCTCTGATCTTGGCCATTGTGGAGAGGTTGGAGTCTGTTTGATTGAGTGTGTGGACAGGTATCTTTTATACAGGTAACATTTGTATCTTTTTATACAGGTAAACATTTGCAGGTAATACAGGTAATGAGTGGCGAACAGGAGGGCTTATTAAAGAAAAATGAACACTTCTGTGAGAGCCTGAATTCTTACTGGTTCGTAGGTGAACAAATACTTAAGTCATGCAGTAAAATGCAAAATAATTATTTAAAAATCATACAATGTGATGTTTTAGATTCTGTCTCTCACAGTTGAAGTGCATCTATGATAAAAATTACAGACCTTTACATGCTTCGTAAGAGGAAAACCTGCAAAATCAGCAGTGTATCAAATCCTTGTTTTCCCCACTGTATATTGCTGATATATTGATCTTTTTCAATTGCCCAGCCCTACGATAAGCTGTTTTTGTTTCAATCCGATCCCTCAGCAATGAATGCCCAAACTAAACCGTCGAAGCACTTCAACTACGGACAAACATCCAATATGGAAGTCAACCTGTAAGATCTTATTGCATGCGTGTACATGTAATCACACACATACACGCACACACACCCTCTACTCACCCACAGCTCGTCTCTAGCAGGCTGTCCCCCACCTGCAGGGAAGCCATGCCGAAGTCAGCAATACGGATGTTGTTTTTCTCATCCAGGAGCAGGTTCTCAGGCTTCAGGTCTCTATGACTAAACACAAAGACAGACAGACCAAACAAACAGGTTACAGAAACAGGTTGGTTCCGTTCATTGACTATTTTGTATTGTTAACCTCTCTAAAATGGTAAATCAGTTTAAAATGGACAGTTGTTGCAACTGTTACCTAAATATGAATTACTTGTATTGGCTGTTTAATATAAGTATTTTACTGATTGTATTGCTGTAATGTATGAAGTGGCTATGAATGCAACATGTTTGTAGCGTTCGGACCATATATAGGCTCAGTGAATAACGCCACTATATATTTACAGTGGTACTCGGATGTCATCACACCTCTTGGACTATTACTACTACATGAGAAGGATTTAATTAGGAGTTTTTGCCAATGATAAACAAAAAAGCAATTCAGCAATGTCAAAGTGAAAACTGAAATCTACCAAAATGTTAATGAATGACAAATACAAAACAGAAAACAAGTGATTGTAAGAGTCTTCACTGCCTTCAGTCAGTATTTGCTAGGAGCCCCTTTGACAGTAATTACAGACATGAGTCTATAGTGCCCCCATAAATATTTGGCCAGTAAAGTCCAAATAGGTATTTTTGCTGTGAACTCAAGGCTTATGAAAATACAATTAAGATAAATGAGGAAACGGAAGAGATTTTCACCTTGTATTTCTGTCAGTTTCAACACTTACATGTTTAACCAACCAAGAATATCAGCATTGTCAAAGTTCCATCCCCCCATTAATGTTATTATAAGTATTGGTATATTTGGCTCACAGGTGATTCTAATGGATATGTTTTCTGCTTCAATGATTGTCAAGATTAAAGAGCAGTGAGAAAATATAGCAATTTTGATGCTAAAAGTAAAGAGGAACTCAGAACTAAACAACCAAAGTTGAGCATAACCAAATCAATAATTTGGAATGTCTGGCACATTCATCTTTATTGGTGGGTTAGGTGAAGAATGATAGAAGCAGAAATAATTCAGACGTTTGGAAACCACTGTACATGAAAAGGCCATCAGACTCATTGGGCAATGCTTAACAATGCAACAGGACAAAGGCCCAAAACACACTCTCGAAGCAATGAAGGAGTTCATAATTTCAATTGCTGAAAAACTTGAATCAGAAACTCCCAAAACAGCTTAAAATACAAAATATTCTTAGTTAATATATATATATATATATAACAGTATAATAGCATAACATATACAGTACAAAGTCAAAAGTTTGGAAACACCTACTCATTCTAAGATTTTACTTTATTCGATTATTTTCCACTTTGTAGAGTTATAGTGAAGACATCTATGAAATAACACATGTGGAATCATATAACAACCCAAAAAGTATTAAACAGATCGAAATACATTTCGTATTTGTAGATCCTTAAAAGCAGCCACCCTTTGATGACAGCGTTGCATTCTCTTTGTATTCTCTCAACCAGCTTTATGAGGTAGTCATCTGGAATGCATTCAAGGTGTACCTTGATAAAAGTTATTTTGAAGAATTTCTTTACCTCTTAATATGTTTGAGCTAATTCGTTGTGTTGTTACAAGGTATACAAAAGACCATCATTATGTCTGTTCTGTATTATGGCAAGAACAGCCAAAAAAACCAAACAGAAATGACAGTCCATCATTACTTGAAGACATGAAGGTCAGTCAATCCGGAAAACTTCGAGAACTTTGAAAGATTCTTCAAGCCAGTCACAAAACTCTTTATGCACTATGATGAAAATGAGTACCGCACAGAAAAGGATTACCCAGAGTAACCTCTGCTGCAGAGAATACATTTATTAGAGTTAGGCCTACAAGTCTCAGAAACCGCAATTAACTGCTATTCAGATTGCAGTCCAAATAAATGCTTCACAGAGTTCAAGTATGAGACACATTTCAACATCAACAGTTCAGAGGAGACTGCATGAATCAGGCCTTTGTGCTTGAATTGCTGCAAACAAACTCCTACTGAAGAACACCAATAATAAGGAGATACTTGCTTGAGCCAAGACACAAGAAATGGACATTAGACAAGTGGAAATCTGTCCTTTGGTCTGATGACTCCAAATTTGAGATTTTTGGTTCCAAACACTGTGTCATTGTAAGACACAGATCGGGTAGTCTTTGCATGTGAGGTTCCCGCCGTGAAGCATTGAGGAGGTGTGATGGTGTTGGGGTGCTTTGTTAGTGAAACTGTCAGTGACTTTTTTAGAATTCAAGGAGCACTCAACCAGCATGTCTACCTGAGCATTCTGCAACAATACGACATCCTATCTGGTTCGCGTTTTGTGCTAATATAATTTTCTTTCAACAGGATTATGACCCAAAACACACCTTCGGGGCTCTGTAAGGTCTATTTGACCAATGAGTAGAGTCAGATGCCGGGCCACAATATGTCCAAGCAATATGTGATTTCTGTGATTTCTTTACCATTATTCCACAATGTGGATAACAGTAAAAAGAAAGAAATACCCTTGAATGAGTAGGTGTGTGCAAACTTTTGACTGGTATACTGGTATATGATGAAACATCCAAAAATAAAAGGATCCATTTCGTACTTTTTCCTCACATTAACCTTTTTGTCATAATTTCATTTGCCTTCAGCGTAGAGCAAAAACAGCTATTTTGACTTCACTGTTCCAATACTTTTCCAATACCAGTTTCCACATGTGGACCAAGCAATGTTTGCTATTTATTCTTTGCAAAATTGCACAAGCTCCATTACTTTTAAATCATTAAACATATTGTCAATTGGACTGAAATCTTTGGCTGGGCCACTTCAGGACACAGGCCTTTACATTTTTAAGACAATCCAAAGTGGCTTTGGCTCTATGATTGGGGTCATTGTGCTGCTGGAAGAACAATCCCTACCCAGGTTTTCTCTCATACCTCAGCAGGTTTTCTTCCAGGATTTCTCTGTACATCCATTTTGCCTTCTATCTTTACAAGCTTTTTAAACCCTAATGCTGAGAAGCATCCCTATGGCATTCTGCCACCACCATGATTCATAGCTGGGCTCTTTAACACATGGATGTGAGTACAATATGTATGCATGTAGTATTTCTCTAGTGTCCTCACCATATAGAGTGGCTGTGAATACAGTATTTATGCATGTATTATTTCTCTAGCGTCCTCACCATATAGAGTGGCTGTGAATACAGTATGTATGCATGTAGTATTTCTCTAATGTCCTCACCATATAGAATGGCTGTGAATACAATATGTATGCATGTAGTATTTGTCTAATGTCCTCACCATATAGAGTGGCTGTGGCAGAAATCCAGGGCTGAGATAATCTGTCTGAAGAACTTCCTGGCCTCTTTAGGCGTCAGTCTCCCCTTCTTCACCAGGTAGTCGAATAACTCCCCACCAGAGACATGCTCCAACACCAGATACCTAGGAGGGAGGGAGGTGGAGTGAGGGAAGGGATACAAATTACTTTAATCATACAACAATATCAAACGTATTCACCCACATTTGTACATGCTTAGATGGATATTTTAGTTGTTCCATTTATATTTCTGTGCTGTAACATCACTCGACAGTTTTTTTGTCTAAAGGAAATTCCTGAGCTTTTGTGCTAGAAAATAAGACTATGCAGCCTTTTTTGGCAATATGCGTATATCAATATCCAAACAGTAGATTATGTTCACTATTACAATCATGTACAAAGTGTAGAACAATGCATTTGCTGTTTTGGGATGTTTGAGTTAAATAGTTTAAAATATCCCTTATATGTTCATAATGGAGGTTATGTGTTTTGATGCTCACATTAATGTAAAAAACACACAATGTTTAGTTTTTTCTTGGGGAACATTTTGAAGCACATTGTTTTCTGGGTTTTTAGTGAATCCATCTACTACCACTAGAATGGCTCATGCTAGTCGCTTTGCCAGTCATAAGCCATGAATGGAACATTGAAAAATACTTTCTAGCTACAAACCTCAATGAAAATAAGGTCTAACATGCAAAAACAGAAGTCCTATATAGACATACACTCTCACTCATTATGATGTCTAACAGCTTAAACAGCCTGTTCATATACTCACACGTTCAATGCAGTACCAATTCCTACATGCGTAAACATACACACATTCACACATACAAGTGTATTAGTATATTATTAAGTGTTAGCGCAGAGCAATTCCATGGTGTGATGCTGAGACTGATAGTTCATTTTAAAATGTATGTTAGACAAAAACCAATAATGGCAAACTAAAAACAACCCATGACCGCGTTTTGTACAACTTTTCTACTTCAATTGACTATTTCACAAAACTTTGTTGAGGGGTGGCACAGATACAATGTTTGGTAACAGAATGACAGCACAAGCAGCACAAACTGTCAACTCTGTTATCAAAACTTTATGCCTGCACTGTCCTTTGGGTGAATGGGCTTTGGTAACATTTTCAGAATGTTAAATGCAGCCGCTGTGCATAGAGTTGTGCAGTTCTTAAAAAAAAAAAGTACAGTCCTTGTCTGTTTGTTTGACAGCGTTTGAAAGCAAAAGTTGCCCTCCAGTATAGGAGACTGCCAGAAAGATGTGGAGGGAAGAAGGAGTGACAAAAGAGGACAGTATACTCACAGGTATTTGTTATTTTCATAAACGTCATGCAGCTTCAATACATGAGGGTGCTCTATTAGTTTTAGAATAGCTATCTCTCTCTCCACCTGAAGACAGACAGGACCAACAGAAAGAAAGCAGGTAAAGTGGGGAAGAAAAAGAGAAAGGGAAAGAGTGTCAGTGAGCGAATGTGAGAGAAAATAGCTTGTTTAGCAACAGTGCGTTGTCTATACACGCCGCCACTACTCCAGCAGTTAGAATACAAAGAAGCAAAGAGCTAGAAAAAGCTGATGGTATGTTTGTAGAGCAATACATTCATTGTTAACGACTCCATGCTGGGCTGATAGCGTCTCGTGGCACATTACTCTCCCAGTAAGTTGCCTTCAGAAGAACAGACTCAGAGAGTGTCTGAGTCCATAATAGGGCCCTGTTCCCTATGTAGTGCACCTCTTTTGCCCGTGCTCCGGTCAGAAACGCAGCATGATGTAGGGAATAAGGGCTGTATTTGGGACACAGGCAGCTGCTCTGGGTTCATACCTTCATAAGGACCGACTCAGACAGCTTCTCTCGGTTCACAATCTTTATGGCCACCTTCTGTCCCGTAATACAGTGGACCCCCAGCTTCACCAAACCTGGGGGAGGCAGGAGAGGGAGGTTAGAGAAAGAGTCAGACAGAGATGGAGAAAGAGATAGACAGAGAGAATGAACAGACAGCAGTAGACAAATATGAAGACAGAGACAGAGACAGATGGAGACAAAGAGAGTGAAGGAAAAAAGAAAGAGATTGAAAGACTAAGATGGAGAGGACAAATAGAAAATATGACAGAAAACACTTTGAGTTGCCCTGCATGTTTCCGATTCCCTGTATTTTCTACACAGATCACATCTGATGCATTAGTGACAGTTTGTTCTAATTACGTTGTTTATACACTGATTGTTCTCCTTCATTACACATTTGTTACAGTTTGAGTAACCTTGATAAAGTAAAAATGAACCGGACCATACAGGAGACTTGTGGAACATGACCTCATTCATACCCTTATTGACGTGACTATGCAGAACATTATGGCCTAATTCACCAATATCAGTCTGCACATCCAACATCAATCTCACAGTTCAACCCGTTCAATCCACTAGACAAGGCTACACTCGTCTGTGTCCAGGGCAGACATCTGATACCACAAAACGTCCATAATAAACCACAGCGGGTGTAAAGAAGCATAATGCCTTCGTGCAAGCATGTCACCATGTTCAACTCTCCAAGGTCTGTTGGAAGTTGCTGTCATATAAAACAAGGTCTTGAATACAATTGGATATAAAAAATATCCATATGAGTGGGGGAAAAAGTGGTTTTGTGATGTTGTTCCAGAAAATAGGTTATAGGTTTAATCTTGGTTTGGTTCAATCTGCCAGTCAAATCCAGTCTCCACCCATCCAGAACGTTACTATGGTGGAGAGGCATGTAACACTGCTGTAAAGGTCTAGTTTCCTGGACACAGATTAAACCGTAATCCTGGATTTAAAAACACTTTCAATGGAGAAGGGACATTCCATACAGTTCTGCCAGAATAGGCTTAACCTGTGACCGGGAAACAGCCCTTTATGTTGGAGTAACAAGAGGACTGACTGGTATGTACTGCATCATCAATGAGATCCAAACCTCAGAACACGGTCCATTCCATTTATTAATTCACAAAGGCACACACACGCACGCACGCACACACACACGCACACACACAGAGAGATAAAGACAACTTGATATTAAATGTAATGCACATGTAAAACCTGAACCAGCATGTTTCAAATCATAATCATGTTTTCATTTCTCAAAAAAATTTGACATGACGGAACAATTAATTGCTACAAGGACTGACAACAAACAGACAAATATCAACAGGCCTAGCCTACTGAGGGCGTAATGTCCAAGGGTGCACATATAGAGGACTCTAAGACCAATAGTTTTTGTCAGCCTACTACACATCAATGGTTAAATGTGATCTATTCATCTACCGTGCATTGATAAGCAGCTATCGCGCGTGATGACGCGTTTAAAGGGAGCGGTGCTTGTATGCTTACCTGTCTGCCCCTTCCCAAGCGTTTTCTCCAGCCGGTAAGGCCCGACGTATTGGGCTGGCTGACCTACGGACAGCTCCTTGCTAGTCATGTTGTCCGTGCGTTGAATGCAAAATTGTGTGATAAGAAGATCAACTCAATGTTTTTTCAAGAGGAATTGATATATATCGGTCCTTGGGGCAGAGCGACTCCGCCGTAAAGACATTACAGACGCTTAGCGATGTTGTCACATGGAGGGATAGAGAGCGGTTGAAATCGTGATGGCAATTTCGGGGCCTTGTCTCGACTTGGCTACTCCCATGCACTTGACTTGTTCTCTATGCGGCTATTGCATATATTTTCAGTTATATAAATTCAACTTCAGCTTGATTATTATCAACGAACGTGAATGCGCTTCCCAAATAGCTTATGATAAATCGAAAAACGAGCACTGATTCAGCATGAATAAAAAAGGAGATGTTACAAAGTGGAAGAGGGAAATCCGTAGGGCGATTATTCACCGGTGCATATTGGAGAAATCCAAATAGTTTTTATGCATGTCAAGTATTATAGTAATTACCCTACAGCAACAACAATACACAATAAATGTAACCTACTGTAAATATGATTTTACTGACTGCTGTAAGCAGTTTAAATAACCTATCACAAACTGTTTCATCAGAAAGGCTCCATATAACGGCAAGATTCTACACAATTCTGCGTCTCATTGCCTATATCCGCTAGCCTACTGTCATCAGTGATCCTTAACATCTTAATAGATCGTTGTCAAGAATCGTATAAGGTAACATCTTTTAGCAAGCATAGCCTATTTCCCCCTTCAGCGCAATTCTGCTCTGTAGACTATGTATGCCTTCTCATCAAGCCTATATTATGATATTCCGTTTTTACACCCTCAAAGGGGTGGTCTTCCCAATATCCGGTGCACTCTTCGGATTATCCCAGGGCCTGGAATCAGGAACTAGAGAACAGCGCGTCAAAACAGCCACCCTATATCCGCAACCGACTAGCCTTCTCCCAATCTGTATTCCCCAGTCAACGTCTGTCAATAATTTCACCTTGCGTCTCTGTTCAGGCAAAACAGATGTTTTTTTCTTTTGAGAAAAGCACGTTTTCTCTATTGTATAAAATGCACGACTGGATGGGTATAATACATCGTGGTTCTAGAAAAAAAACAAGCATCTTTAGCGTTGTAGGCTACTCCTCCCTCAGTCTCCCTAGCACTCTCCTCCCTCGCCGTCTAAATTACAACATCCGTTCTAGCGCTTCTGCCGCCTCTGTTTCAAGATTCATCCCTCATCGGACTCCTTGCGCAGAAAGACGTAGCTTCAGAAGTTATTCGAAAAATATATTCTATTATTGTCTGTCGAATGTCTTTGCATTCACAATCCGTCACGGGATAGCCTCCCTTCTGGCCGCAAACCCGTTTTGTTTTTTCTCTCCTCCTGTCTTTCTCATCCCATACGGCAGCATCAGCATCCGGGTTCCGTTAGTCAACCCCTCCCTCCCTCCTCTCTTTTCCAACCCATCCTTCTTCCAGTCTGCCTCTCCGCTGTCTCTCATCTGCTCACTGACTTCTGCATTCAAACTTTTGTTTAAAATATATTTTAAGAGAAGCAACCAAACAAACATTCTCGAACGTATGTAGAACAACCTAAATTGTCCATAACAACAATCGAACAATGAATAGGCCATGAAAACGGCAACAAACAAACCCAGACTCCAGAAAATCTATGTGAAAAGAAAGAAATACGCATTTTCACGTTCGTGTAGAATGGATTTGAATCAAAACAATATCAAATATCAACAAACTTATGGTACAACATTTCCATTCCAGTTATTTTACTTCATACATGTGTTCTACTATAATAGTAGGGTCTAAATGTTTTATTTTGTACTATACATTTTCATAAAATCTATAAATCTGATTATGTCCTATATTATTTTTTTGCTAATGATTTCTCTAATTCGTCTATGAATTTATATAATTTTACATTAGATACAAGCTTCCACAGTCCTATTATCAGTAAGCTTATCATATTAAACTGCCTAGTATGTTCGGTATATTTCCACAACGCACGCAGTTCCAAATTTGTACACAGGGCGGCAGTACTTGTCCATAATGCTAAACTCACATGGCAGGACGTAAGTATTTCAACACCCAAAGCCGTAACACCAAATATGAATTTCCTTGCATAAATTAATTCGATGATATTTGATTGACTGCCTGGGCAAATTATTATTTGATGCACATATGAATTATTCAGGTGACGATAGCTACACGTCATTTCATAATCTTAATTTGAGGAATAATGTGTCAGCAAGATTTAGCTACCACAGTGAGGCTGGGATCTGGAGATGAGAAGGATTAATGTTAGCAGGATATGCTGGCAGCAGCACTCAGTAAACAAAAGCCTAGTAAAAAAATGTTATCCTGCCCAAATTGATAATTACATACCTTTTCTAAAATATAATATTAATTATGCTTAAATCGAAAAAAAAAACACACAGGACAGGTAAGAAACATCTCAAATCCAAGATGGAGGGATAATTGTTCTCACAGATCTTATGACAACCCTATTCCCAAAAATGATGGGACGTTGGGTTAACTTTAAAGAGAAATTAATGCAATGATGTTCAAATCATTTAAACCGTATATTCAATAGAAAATAGTACCAAGACAACATATCAAATGTTAAAATGAGAATTGTTTTTTGTTTATTGAAAAAAATATGCCCACTTTGAATTTGAGAACAGTAACACGTTTCCTAAAAGCTGGGACAGGGGCAACAAAAGACAGGAAAAGTAGTGTAATGCTAAAATTACAAAACCTGAAGTAACATCTCACATCTAATTAAGTTAATTGGCAACTAGTCAGTAACATGATTGGGTATGAGACAACATCCCAGAGAGGAGGAGTCTTTCAGAAGATGAGGTGGGGTTCACCGCTCTGTGAGAGACTGCGCAGGCAAACAGTGCAACAATGTACAGTAAGAATAACGTTTCTTAATATAACATTGCAAAGAGTTTGGGTATCTCATCATGGTACAAAATACCATTAAAAGTCTCAGAATCTGGAGAAATCTCTTAAAGCAAGGCACATGGCTGAAAACCAATATTGGATGTTTGTGATCTTTAGGCGGTACTGCATAAAAACAGACACAATTCTGTAGTCTGTGATGGTATGGGGGAGCATTGGGGCACATGGCATTGGTGACGTGCACATCTGTGAAGGTTCCATCAATGCTGAACAATATATACATGTTTTGTATCTATCCAGAATGTCTTTTTCAGGGAAGGCCTTGCTTATTTTAGAAAGACAATGCCAAACCTTAATCTGCACCTATTACAACAGCACGGCTCCATAGTAATAGAATCCAGTTGCTTAACTGGCCTGCCTGCAGTCCAGACCTACCACCCATTGAAAATATTTGGCACATTATAAAAATAAAAATAGAACAAAGGAGACCCTAAACTATTGAGCAGGTGAAATCCTATATCTAACAAGAATGGAAACAGAATTCACTTCCAAAACTACAGCCGCTAAACATCCCCCTATCCCAACATTTGTGAAAATATTTGCTGGAATCAAATTTAAAATGGGCATGTATTTTTTTTTTAAACTAAATTTCTCAGGTTCCACATTTGATATGTTGACTTTGTGCTGTTTTCAATTACATATAGAGATAAAGGATTTGCACATCAATGGATTATGATTATATTTGCATTTAACAAAGCACCCCAACTTATTTGGAAATGGGGTTGTACTACTGGGGCACTAACATCCAATCTTTATTTTAGATTGAAGCGCATGCTTCAACCAGCTGTCTTGGGAAGGAGTGTGAGTAGTGCCACTCCTTTTCTATTGGCCCTGTGAACATGTCCTTCCACAGCTCTGATAAATCACTTGATAATCAAAATCCCATTATACAAAGCACACTACATTTTTGGTTGCAAATTAAATATCACTTCTGCTCCCAATAGCACACCCTATCTTCACCCCCTCTCACCTTGATAATACCTTTGTGCAATGGAAACACCTGTTTCAACGACAGACATTGTTTTATGCAGGCAGCATTATACCAAAACCAAATCACAAGTGTCAAACTGCAGAGGGCACACTGGTCCACTGCTTTGCCCTGTGTTCTAACCAACATTCATTGGCCTGTAGTCATAGATAATCCTCTAGGACATGCAAAGCCTTCATCAGACTAACTAAGCCTTAACAATACATTTCTTAAAGTGTCATTTAATTAATCTTGATATTGGAAAAACATCAAGGAAACAATTATCCCATTTACAAAACAATGGGTCAGGGAATTGGCAAACAAAATGGGGAACGTCCAATTATTCTGCACAGTACAGTTTGAAAGGAATTGGGAGAAATTATTGGAGGTGTGGGATTGATTGTTTGGACAGTCAGGTTCACTTTGGTTATTATTTCATTTGTAAAGACGAAACAAAAACTTTTTAGATTATCCCCCAACTCAAGTTCAAAACAAAAAAGGCTTAAGGTACTTCACTAGCATGTGCACTACCCTGGTTTAAATATGCCACATGCTAAAATTACATCTATGACAGTTCACCAGCAGGCAGTGAAAACCAGTACGTACCCCAGCCACTCCTTCATACTCTGTCTACACCCTTACTTATCACCGGCCACTTTCCATATGCCTCCGGTATCACCCCTTCGTCTCTGAACAAACCAAAATATATCTTCCCTCTTCAGCAGAATTCCACTCAGGCAGCTGCGTAGGCGTCCCACTGAAGACCCAGTGTGCTGAGGTTACAGTACGCCTGGATCAAGTGCGGTATGTCAAAGGGTACGTATAT
Source organism: Esox niger (assembly GCA_016801105.1). Lineage (NCBI taxonomy): Eukaryota > Metazoa > Chordata > Actinopteri > Esociformes > Esocidae > Esox > Esox niger. The sequence goes on from JACXGJ010005140.1 coordinate 38,038, forward strand.
GTCCTCGGAGTGCGAGTGCATGCGCGTGTGTGTGTGTGTGTGTGTGTGTGTGTGCGTGCGTGTGTGTACACGTACAGGAAGAGACAATATCTGTCTGTTCCTTCACATGGAGATACAACATGGAGCAATTATGGAAACAAAGGACAGGAGGCCACAGTTGTCACACTATCCCACACATTCAAGTACTCAGCCACCACCAGGATTGCACACTGACACATGCAGGATCATCTAAATGCATAGGTAATGTGTCACAGCATCTCACACACTTAGGTTAAATTTTTTTAAAATCAAATCTGATAAACCGTGAAGTTAGTTAAGCATCCAGAGGGCAGTGAACTGCTCACACAATGCTCCAAGGATCATAGTGGCTAACATCCTACTGCTTTACAAGATTCTTCTTAACATCAATAACCTTTCATGGCTAACCAGTAATGGCTAATCCTAAAAGTAACCCCCATTTAACATTTTCAATTATACATCAAATGAACGATTATAGGAGACTAGCTTTCATTTGGTCAACAGAATTGAGTCTCAGGTGTCCAGGCCAGCGTGATCATGGATTTAAAGAATAAAGTGTATCCAATTTGCATTACATTACAGGTTAACGAGATTAACAAACTAATCTCAATCTCCCTTCCCCTGGAGTTTAAGGTATTAGAACAATCCCAATAGCAACTTTCGGATTAAGGAATGAGTTGCTTCTTAACAGGTAAGCTTGTGAAGTGAGGTTGATGACATCTTTAAACCAGACACATCAAATTCTTTATGGTCTGAACCTGTATTCATTAACCATCACCAGCTTAGAACAACACTCCAAGTTGATTTTACAAATGTTGACAAAAGCGAAGTAGGCCAGGTGTTATACCAACATTTTGTACTTTATTACTCCATTTAAATGTATATGCATCTCAAGTGGACATAAATTGACATAATACCCATAGGCTCTCCGGATGTGTCTGCAAATGGATGTTATCAGCCACGGAGGGAACAGAGGTTACAGATCGGAAGACGCATTCTATGCTTCATGGGGGAGGGGGGGGGGGTAGTGGGATGGAGACACATTGATAGTTTCTGCCAGGCACCGAACCCCACAAGTGTCATTCAGTCCAGTGCTTGTTGTGCAGAAGGGAATGCTGGAAAACGTGGAGGACTCAGTGCAGTGGACCTGGAGTGTGAGGGGAAAAGGGGACAGATACACATTAAGACACTGAGGACATTGTGTGAAGACACCTGGCTGATTGGCTATGGGCTGACAACAACACTATGGACTGTGAGAACAGACTAGCTGGTGCACCACTGGGTTGTTACACCAGGCCCTGCGGGCTTTTCAATTCACATTCCATGACTGTGCCGACCAAAAGACAAGCCAGTCAGCAGCCTAGTGGTTAGTGAAACTGACTGGTGACAAGTTCAAATCAGAAAGAACATGGTAAAAATAAATACTGTTATTGTGCCCTTCAGCAAGGCACTTAATTTACCCCAGTAAGACACTGGAGAAAAATAAGAGGCTGTAACAAAAATATGGCACAAGCTAACAGATAATCTGTCATCTTGAGATTTTGAACATAATCTAGCATCACAAATCTTCTATAAAAGTTTCAGAAAATGTATTGTAAAGAAGCCATTAGAGCACTGCAAGCTCTAGTAGACAGATAATGACCAGGAGGTGGTGGTGATTACATTTCCTGCTAAGTAAGCATTTTCCTTGAAATGCATGCATTTATACGTTTCAGGGAGAATTAAAAGTTAGCTTTAGTAATAAGTGGTATCAGAACACCATGCAGCTGGAAGCGACCGTACATTTCCTTTAAGTTGACTTCCTCCAATCCTCATGACGCCTCCGCTGCACTTTTCACACAGGCTGCAAACGCCTCCATCAGGTCCTTACAGTCACCGCCCTCCTTCACACTGCAGAGAGAACACAACCACAGGGTTACGGTACGGATGTGATCCATGGAGCACGGTCAGGGCATGTTACAAACTAAACTTAAATCAATCCTGTCCTCAGGTCAGACCGAGGGACCTTCGATGAATGAATGAAAAGCTTTCAACTTCGACCGTTTGACGTCACCCTAGGTTTGCTGAACTTAATGAACAATTCTGCTACCACACCTTCAGTTGCACATGCAGACACAGCTTGTGAAAGTAAATATTTCAACTGTGGTTACAGAACATGCTGCAATGTGACATTTGAGCAGTTTCTGAACATGACAACCTTAACAACATTACCATCCTTAAAACAGCAATATAAAACTAACAGCACATACCGACAACAACACATGTCAACGGTACAGGAAGTGTGTTAGAACTGGCGAAGAGAGAACAGGGGAGGGAGTGTATTATTTCAGGCACTCTGCTCTAAACAGCAGGCAGACACAACGCATTAGGGTGACGGGGCGAAAAGGAAGCAAGGGAGGGATGCAGGGGGGGAAGGATGGGGAGGACATGCAGGCAGATATCAGGGAGATCCAGCGATTGGTTGACAATGCAAAACAGATGACAAATACACTGGCCGGGAGGCAGCGGAACTGACGTAGGACACAATGCACTACCTCACCCTTCTCCAGGGGCATTTCCACAGGACCCTCACGGATACCTTCCCCCATGCCACTGAACTACTGTCCATTATGTAACAACCAGCTGGTTGGCAGATTAGAAGGTTTCTAAAGTCGGTTGCTAAAGACCCAGCTGAATACCAGAGTAGCATGTCGATTTGTTAGCAGCGATGGTACAACAGCAGGCCACAGGATCCAACCCTGAGGCTATGTTACCCAATAATCTGGCCAGCATAAACAACCCTTCCCCTTTAGAGCGAGCGAGCGAGAGCGAG